>JAJOZX010000766.1:972500-1209225 GCA_023014485.1 Bathynomus jamesi | reverse complement strand
CCCTTGTTCTCTCGCCCACTCTCGGTTACCGTCACACATGACCTGTCTCTGCTGTCAATTTCTGTCCGGTGGACAGGTTCCTTGTTCTCCGCCCTTCCGCTGGCTCCCTTCCGGGCAACTCGGAACGGGTGTTTCAGCGCCTTAAGACGATAGGGATTCCCTGTCGTTATGATATCTGCCCTCTGAAGGATGGGTCTCTTCTTTTGAAGTCCCGTTCTTCGGGGGTGACTGGGTCCCTTCTACAGTTGCAGGATCTTGGGTTGCAGAGTTTCTGTGACTCCCCATCCGCAATTGAATAGCTGTCAGGGCACCATTTTCGCTTCCCGTCTGCTGTCAATCCCGGTTGACGAGTTGCAGGAGGATCTTGCCCCCCAGGGGGTAACGAGGGTCTTCCGCTTTTCGTCGCGCCGGGATGGTGCTCTTACCCCGTCCGTTCGTCTGCTCCTGACCTTTGACTCCCTTGTGCCTCCGGCCCAGGTGTTCTGGGGCATGGGTGATCGCCGGTCGTGTGAGTTTTCGGTGCGACCACATGTGCCTGACCCGGTTCGCTGCTTTGGCTGCAACCGGTTCGGCCATGTTAGCTCTGCGTGCCGCCGTGAGGGTAAGCTATGTGTCCGCTGCGGTGGGCCTGCGCCAGGGCCGGATTAAGACCTTTAGAGGCCCTAAGCACTTAAAAGATTTTGGTGCCCCATATATATGTAATTCAAAATAAAACAAAAATAAACCATAAAATAAAATTTTATTTTTTGAAATGAAACAAAACTTACAGTAAGATGGAAAATAATGTTTATTTTTGTATACTTCCACTTCATTTATATTTGAAAAGTTTCTCCTACTTTTTTTAATTGCAAAGTCTTTGATCAGATCCTCAAACTAATCTTACGTAACACATCTGCTTCTATACTTAGTAGAGATAAGGCATCCAGCCTGCCTTGTTGCATAGTTGTTCTGTTGGTATTTTTAATATACTTCAACTGAGAAATGAACGCTCAGCTGAGCAATTTGTGACCATTAATGTTAAAAATATACGAAAGGCAATTTCTACATTTGGGAAGGCACACTCAATATTGTCTTCTACAATTATTTTATAAAGTTCAGCATGACTGAATCTTGTTTTTACATTTACTATAGCACACGAAAATATTTAATCTATATGTATTTTTAATATGGCGCTCAAAGATTTGATATAAACAAAATAATAACGCAAAGCGTAAAGTGTGTGATTACAACGAAATATATTTATTCTCTCAAAAGGGTTGTTGTTTCACTACAAATTCAAACAATGAAAAAAAAAAAATACTATTATGAATATATATAATTCAGTTTTCAACAGCTTATAGGCTATAAGCCGCGATTATAATAGTATATAAATCCATGGTAAATCCGACAATGGAAAATTTCTGTGGTGCCCCCCTTCCCTTGATGCCCTAAGCACGGGCTTATTTTGCTTAATGGTTAATCCGGCCCTGGCCTGCGCACCAGGGCCGGATTAAGACCTTTAGAGGCCCTAAGCACTTAAAAGATTTTGGTGCCCCATATATATGTAATTCAATATAAACAAAATAAACAATAAATGTTGTTCACTACAAATTCAAACAATGAAAAAAAAAAATACTATATATGATATATATAATTCAGTTTTCAACAGCTTATAGGCTATAAGCCGCGATTATAATAGTATAATAAATCCATGGTAAATCCGACAATGGAAAATTTCTGTGGTGCCCCCCTTCCCTTGATGCCCTAAGCACGGGCTTATTTTGCTTAATGGTTAATCCGGCCCTGCTGCGCACCCTACCCCGTGCACGAAGCCCCCGCGGTGCTCGAACTGCTCGGGGGCCCACCCTTCCTCCTCTCGGGACTGCCCCGTTTTCAAGTTTGAATTCGAGGTGCGGTCCTTAAGGACTACCGAATTCCTTAGTGCGCGGGAGGCGCGCGATAGGGTCCGTGACCGGGAGCCGCGGCGGGGGTTGTCCTACGCTGCGGCTCTTGGCCCTGGCGGGTCCTCGGGCCCCTCCCGTGCTACCCCGGCGTCTACCGGAGTGGTGCCCCCCCTGGAAGTTCCGGGGGTTGGTGGTCCTCCTGGCGCCGCGGGTCCTTCTTGTTCCTCTGCCTCACTTTCAGACATCCCATCTGATTCCCTGCCTACAAGTGCCCCTTCTCCCTCTTCGGCCTTGGGGTCTGGATCCTTGCCTACTCGTCTCTCGGGTGGGGAGGGTGATGCCCCGAAGGGGAGGAGGAAGCGTCGCCGTGGTCGGAGTCGGAGTCCTCCGGACCCGATCGTGACCGCTGCTCGCCCTGCTTCCCCTTCTTCACCGGAGGGGAAGCGGCGCGCCGCTCCTGATCCGCTCGGGACTCCCCCCACTATACGGAGGGCTGGTGAGGCGTCACCTCCCGGTGCCCCGACCAGTGTCCGGGTGTCGGTCGAGGTGCACCGCCCCATGACACCCTCGATTCCTGACTCTGTTCCCATGATAGACCCGGTCGAGAGGAGCCTGGCCCTCCTTCATGGAGTCTCTCTCCCTTCGGCTCCTGCTGAGAGTGGTCGGGTCTCTCTCCTGGATCTACCTCTCCCACCTGTGGTCGACCTTTCCTCCTTCCCCCCCGTCAGTGCTTGTCTGGTTTGACGAGCCCTCGAACAACTGGTTCCCCCCAGTCCCCCTCTGGTGGGGAGTTGGGGGTTTCGGCTGGGCCCGTCTCGTCGTCTCTCCCCCCGCCAGGGGAGCCCCCCCTCTGACCTCCCTGTTCTACTCTCCACTTCTCGTTCTACTACGGGTGAAGCAGCTGCGGGGTTGGTGGCCCCTACCCCCCCAGTTCGGGATGAGTCGGGGAAGCCGATTCCGTCCCTGGTTACGGACCGTTGAGTTTGCTGCTCAGCTTGGTCCGTGGCTATTTCGCTGTTTTCTCTGCCTCTTCTAATGCCGCTTCCCCTTACAGTTCCATTTTGCATTGGAACTGTAGGGGGCTTTTAGCTAACTGGGAGAACCTTGCCTCCCTGCTGGAGAGCGAGCGGCCTTCCTGTGTTTGTCTCCAGGAGACTATCCTGGCTGCGCGGGGACTCCCTCGTCTCTCTGGCTATGTTGGTTTCCCTTGCACCCCGGATGAGCACACACGCCGGCGGGGTGCGGCGATTTACGTGCATCATTCGTTACCATCGCGAGGTGTGCCTCTTCGCACTTCCTTGCAGGCTGTGGCTGTGCGGCTCTTTTTAGATCGCCAGTACACTGCCTGCTCGATTTATATTCCTCCTCATGACCCTCCTTCTCGCGACGCGGTTCGCGAGTTGGTGCTGCAACTGCCTCGACCGTTTCTCCTCCTCGGGGACTTTAACAGTCGCGACCCGGCTTGGGGAGATGTTCGGTCGACTAATGTTGCTGATATGTTACTCTCCTTAATGAAGGAACTTTCCTTTGCGTGCCTCAATTCCGGTGAACCTACTTACTTCCACGAACCCACAGGTTCATTTACCTGTATTGATCTCTCCTTGGTGTCCCTCGATGCCTTACTCGATTTTTCGTGGAAGGTGTTGGGGGACTCTTATGGCAGTGATCATTACCCAGTCTGTCTTGAGCCGGTCGGACCGCAGCCGGGCGTCTCGTCTCGACCGAGGTGGTGCCTTGCGCGGGCTGACTGGCCATCTTTCAGAGCTCGTTCCGTCATTGTCCGTTCGGTATTGAGCTTTGGCTCTGTGGATGAGAGCTTGGAGTTCTTCGAGCGGGTGGTGATGGGCGTCGCGGAGGACTGTATTCCTCGATCTTCCGGTAACCCGCGGACTCGTAGCGTCCCGTGGTGGACTCCAGCATGTCACCAGGCGGTGTGCGAGAGGAAGAGGGCAACGCGCCGCTTCCACCGCACCCGGCGCGCGGACCACTTGATTGAGATGCGGCGGGCGAAGACTTTCGCCCGCCGGACTCTCAAGTTGGCCCGTCGGGCCTCTTGGCGTGCTTTTGTGTCCGGCATCTCCTCATCTACCCCTTCTGCTGCTGTGTGGCGGAAGGTACGTAGTATCGAGGGGAAGCCGGTCCCTGCTAGTCGCCCTGTCCTTCGGGACGGGGACGGCTTCCTTTCGGATCCTGCTGCTGTGGCTGATCGGCTGGCCGGTGCTTTTGCTGCGGTTTCCCGTTCGCCTTCAGCTGCGGATCGCCCTTTATCGGAGGTCACGTTCCCGCCCCTGGGAACGAGCCCTAAACCGTCTCTTTACGATGCGGGAACTTCGGGCTGCCTTGGCAACCCGTCGTTCTTCCGCCCCTGGCCCTGATGACATTCCGTATGACTATTTGGAATCTGCACCCGATGGCCCTGCACTTCTTGCTGGATCTTTTCAACCGGGTGTGGGTTGAGGGGTCGTTCCCTTCCCGTTGGAGGGAGGCGATTGTGGTCCCGATACCTAAGCCGGGGAAGGATCCGGCGGAGGTGGCGAGCTATCGGCCTATTGCTTTGACGAGCTGCTTAGGCAAGCTCCTGGAAAGGATGGTGGCCGTCCGACTTTCCTTTACACTGGAGTCGCTTGGGTTATACCCCCGACCCAGTATGGCTTTCGTCGATTTCGGGGCACTCTGGACCCCCTTCTCCTCCTTGGCCATGATGTACGGGAGGCATTTTCCCGCCGGAATCTTGTTCTGGCCGTCTTTTTCGACGTCCAAAAGGCCTATGACACGACCCATCGGGAGTTGTCATGGACCGTTTGAAGTCTCTTGGTTTTGTGGGCTTTTTGCCCACGTTTCTTTGCAACTTCCTCTGCCGTCGCACTTTCCGCGTCGGTAATGGGGCGGCCCAATCTGACCTGTATGTTCAGGAGGGGGTGCCCCAGGGGTGTGTTTTAAGCGTCTCCTGCTTCAATCTGGTTATGTCTGCTCTACCGGGAGCTCTTCCGCCCTCGGTGCGATTTTCCATCTACGCAGATGATCTGGCTGTCTATGCCGCGGGGATGAGTCCCCCCCTCGTGGAGAGGCAAGTCCAACTCGCGGTCAGTCGGGTTGAACGCTGGGCGTCGTCGGTGGGCCTTACGCTGTCTTCCCCGAAGACTTCGTGTGTGGCCTTCCTTCCGTCGAGGAGACGGGGATCCGGCGCCATCCCGGCCTTTAACCTTACACTCGGGGGTCAGCCTCTGGCCCTCGTTCCATCAGTACGCTTCTTGGGTATGGTTTTCGACAGCCGTTTGAGCTGGGTTCCCCACCTTCGCCGGCTGCGCGAGTCCGCGAGACGTACCCTGGATTTGCTGGGACATCTGTCGCATACTACATGGGGCGCGGATAGGCGGACACTCCTCCGTTTGTACGTGTCCCTGGTACAGTCCAAATTAGACTATGGGAGTGTGGTGTATGGCTCCGCCTCCCGCACGGCCCTTCGGATACTGGATCCGGTCCTCTCTAGAGGACTGCGCATGTCATCTGGCGCCTTCCGCTCCTCTCCGGTTGATAGTCTGCAGGTTGAGTGCGACATCCCTCCCTTGGAGGATCGGAGGTCGTTCCTCATTGCTAAGCACTATCTCCGGATCCTCCGTCTTCCCACTCTCCTCTGTTCCAGGTGGTTGAGAGGGCGTTCTGCCGGGATGGGGGTTGGTATTTCACCGACACGGTGACCTCCCTCCTCGATGGTATGGGCACTCCTCCTCCATCCGTTATACCGGTCTCTTTCAGGGGTGTTGCACCTTGGGAGAGCACCCCTGTTGCGTGCTGTAGGGCGTTGCGCCCCGTTCGCAGGGCCGATTCTGACTCTGCCTTACTTCGGTCTCTGTTCCTTCAGCATGCAGCGTGTCACTCTGCATGTGTTGCGGTCTTCACAGATGGCTCGAGGTCGTCGGGGGGCGTTGGGGCCGCGGCTGTTCCCAGTCGTTTGCCCTTGCTCCCCGATGTACCCGTCTCCCTGATGAGGCTTCCGTTTTCACGGCGGAGCTCTATGCCATTCTGAGCGCTCTGGAGGTGGTGCGGGAGCATCCGGATGGGTCGTTTGTCATCTATTCGGATTCCCGCAGTGCCCTAGATGGCCTGGAGTGTTTTGACCCTGTCCACCCACTGGTCCGACGAATCCAGCTACTGTGCCATATCCTTGTCACTTCTGGTGGCAAGGAGGTGGTATTTTTTGGGTTCCTGCACATGTTAACGTGGCTGGAAATGAGGCTGCCGATCGAGCTGCCCGTTCCGCGTGCCGACTACAGGTTTCACCCGTGTCCCTCCCCTTTTTGATTATATCCCTGGCTTCCGTAGGTTTTTGCGCTCCGGTGGCAGAGTCGCTGGGATGGCGCTGCAAATAACAAACTCTGCAAGATTAAACCCAAATTGGGATGTTGGGCCTCTTCCTTCCATCGGTCGCGCCATAAGGAGGTGGCTTTGGCCCGCCTCCGTATTGGCCACACCCACCTGACCCATGGCTATTTGATGGCCGGGGATCGGGTGCCCCGATGTCCCGATTGTAACATCTTACTCACAATTGCCCACCTGCTGGTGGAGTGTCCGCTTTACTCTGCGCGCAGCGCAGAGTATTTTCCCTTTTTGGAGAGCGTCGGGCCTTGTGATAGGCTTGGCGCTATTCTATCGGAAGGTCCCTACTTTTCGGTAACCGGGTTGTTCTCCTTCCTCCTTCGCTCCCGACTTCTTTACCGGTTGTGACTCTGATAATTTTTTTTTTTTTTTCCTCCTCCTCCCCGTCTATTGTTCACTTCCGTTCGCTGTTTCATAGTCTTCGTCCTGTGTTCGCTCTGCTATCCACCTTTCTTTTGGTGGCCATGAGCGGTCATACTTTCAACAAAAAAAAAAAATATATATATATATATACACATACACACACACACACACACACAACACGCACACATATATATATATATATATATATATATATAATGTTATAATGTTTCAGACCAACAAAGACCCTAGGATCCACTCATGGCTGGTCTACCTAACTGTGTTCGTAATCGTGTATTGTGTATGTCCTCCGTGGTGGCGGAGGGGACCTACAATTTTACGTGGGTTCCGAACCACAAGAACATAAAAAATTTATGTAAAAACTGCCGGTAAATTGGCAACGACCAATTTTTACGAAACTAAATAATTATCAATTTAAAACTAATTAATTATCGATTTAAAACTAAAGATAGAATCTCTGGATCCAGAGGATCAAGTCATAATAGACTACTATCCACAAATATGTTACACTCTATATCTATTTATAACGGACATGCAAATATATCAGATCCAAAGAATCCAGTCAATTTCATTACGGTATCCATCAAGTCACGGTCCATATCGATTGCGGACCAAGTCAAAATTTACAACCATATACATTACAATATATACACTTACGAGGAAAAGTGTAGGTGTGGCTGTAAAGACTGTACAGTAATGTAGAAATGTGTGTGCACCCATTTTGGGTCTCCCATTTAAAGGTGTTTGTTGGGCAAGTGAAGATCATGAGTTTTTCAATACCTCACAGTACTATGGGGGGGCACCGCTCGGCAGAGGAATCTCTTTAAATGGGGTGTGTAAGGACAGAGAGTATCCCCTAACCCAAGACGCTGCCTCCCTATATCCCACAACACTTGTGTTGAGCTGTGGGATATATATACAGAGGGGGCCAAAAGTCACCCGACAGTTGAAAGTAAACTATTAATGAATAACTGTCGGTTGAGTTTTGGCCTCCCTATATATTATAATATATAATATATATATATATATATATATATATATAGTGGCCCAAAAAAAATGGCACCAATTTTGAGAAGTGATATCTCAATAACCATTGCAGCTAGGGACTTAAAAAAACAACCAAATGAAAGATAATTCTTTTCTCTTTAAATACTGTTTCTATGGCTTGATGGTTATAAGCCCATATAATGCCCGAAATTGGCTTCCACAAAAAATATATAAAAAAAAAGTTGCGCATTTATATTTATTCCTTGATCCTAATTTTAAATGAAATTTTTCTATTCCAGACCCCTCAAGATGGGATTGAGAGAATCTGATAAGAACATTATACAAACACTACGTGAAGAAAAAGGATATTCATTAAACAGAATCCTTTACGAATTTCCAAATAGAAATTGGAAAAAAAGAACTGTGGCGCATTTTTTACAAAAACTTAAAGAAACCGGCAACAGTCAACGGCGTCTGGGAAGTGGTCGACCAGAAACTATTAGAACGCCAGAAAACATTGAAAAAGTAAATGAAATGGTTTTAAGTCAAGAGGAACAACCGGGAACAAGTAAAAGTGAACGTGAAGTTGCGAAAGAAACCGGGATTTCACGTTCATCAGTACAGCGAATTATTCGCTGTACTGATGAACGTGAAATCCCGGTTTCTTTCGCAACTTCACGTTCACTTTTACTTGTTCCCGGTTGTTCCTCTTGACTTAAAACCATTTCATTTACTTTTTCAATGTTTTCTGGCGTTCTAATACTTCTTGGTCGACCACTTCCCGGACGCCGTTGACTGCTGCCGGTTTCTTTAAGTTTTTGTAAAAAATGTGCCACAGTTCTTTTTTTCCAATTTCTATTGGAAATTCGTAAAGGATTCTGTTAATGAATATCCTTTTTCTTCACGTAGTGCTTGTATAATGTTCTTATCAGATTCTCTCAATCCCATCTTGAGGGGTCTGGAATAGAAAAATTTCATTTAAAATTAGGATCAAGGAATAAATATAAATGCGCAACTTTTTTTTGTATATTTTTTTTGGAAGCCAATTTTGGGCATTATATGGGCTTATAACCATCAAGCCATAGAATAAGTATTTAAAGAGAAAAGAAGTATCTTTCATTTGGTTGTTTTTTAAGTCCCTAGCTGCAATGGTTATTGAGATATCACTTCTCAAAATTGGTGCCATTTTTATTGGGCCACCCGGTATATATATATATATGAAAATTATTTCACGAAGGTAACACGTGAAAAATATTTATGAAGAATAAAACCACGAAGGAAAGGAAACACAAAATGGTGCTCAAGCGCTTTCGTCTAATGACATCCTCAGGAACACTTCCTTCGTGGTTTTATTCTTCATATATATATATATATATATATATACTGTAACATACATATATATATATAGTCTAGTGATGTAGCGGATGTCATTTTTTTCACATCCGCGGATGCGGATGTTTGATTTCAACATCCGCGGATGCGGATGTGAAAAAATGACATCCGCTACATCACTAGACTATATATATATGTATGTACAGGCCGGATTTAGCTATAGGCGAACTAGGCGATCGCCTAGGGCCTCGCGCCAAAGGGGGCCTCGCTCAAGCCGTTTTGCGCGTTCTGTTCAAGTGATATTAATGATTTCGAACTCTAGGAAGAACTTAAAGTACTTTGAAGGTTTATACCTGAGAAAACAGATCTCGGAAATGCCCTTGTTTATATAGTGCAAAAACAACTAAGTGAGATTTATCCTAATGTTTATGTTGCACTTCGAATAGTATTAACCATCCGTTACTGTTGCTTCGGCTGAAAGAAGTTTCTCGCGTCTCAAACTTATTAAAACATATTTGCGTTCCACCATGTCTCAAGCGAGATTGCAATCATTAGCTATGTTATCAATAGAAAACGATATAACAAATTCATTAGATTATTCTCAATTAATTGAAGAGTTTAGCTCGAAGAAAAGTAGAAAAGCATTGCTGTAATATTCAAGGAGCATCTGAACCAAATATTAAAGCATTAATATTTAGCCTGATAAGTCGATCGCTCACTATTATAAAAAATGAAATGTCAACATCTCTTATACATCACATTTGAAAACGTTTGTATACTATGGAAAGTCATTACCTATAATATTATATAAATCTTAGAAATCATTGTCTTATATTTTCGATACAAATCTTGATTCATATTATAATTTATACTTATTTGTATGGTTTATTATATTTCTTATACAATTTCCATGCGTGATTATTTTGGTTTGGTTTAATTTTTAAGTGCTGGCATAGTTCTGTCTATGCGGGATTCTAATATTGCTGGTATAGTACCGATAAGTCACTGGGGAACAAAAAACATTTTTTTCTTGGTGCCTGAGATTTTAGACCTTATTCTGTATATTTTCATGCCACTGATTCAGAAAATATCATCCATTTTGTTCTAGCAGCTCTAGTTTTTGAGATATTGCATACGTCATTACCTACTTTATTACCCTTCTGGAACGGTATTATGAGTTGCTCGTAAATCTAAATGCATCTGTATAATTAAATTGTAGCTATGATTTTGCTGATGTTGCTGTTTTGCATGTGTATTGTACATGTACTAACGTGAATTCTTTCCTGTTACAGGTGTTGACATGGCTTCATCACGAAGAAAGTGTTTAAATCATCCAGATGTGTTTTGTTTTATCTGCGGAGAGTACACGTTCATTGAACAGAGAAAAACTATTACTGATTTTGTGAAAAAAGCTTATTTTGCCTATTTCAAAGTACAACTAGGGGACCAAGATAAGTCATGGGCTCCTCATGTTGTATGTAAAACGTGTACGGAGCATCTGCGGTAATGGACCAACGGAAAGAGGAGGTGCCTGAAATTTGGTATACCAATGGTATGGAGAGAACAGAGAAACCACAGTGATGACTGTTACTTTTGTTTGGTGAATATAAAGGGCATCAATGGACGTAACCGGAGTAAATGGACGTATCCTGACATAGACTCAGCTAGACGGCCTGTTTCACATTCAGATGAGATACCTGTCCCATCATTCAGCCATCTTCCAGAGCTCCCTCAAGAAGATGATGAATCTGCTACTGACAAAGAAAGCATATGTGGGCAAAATGACAGTGATTTCGAAGGACCGTCATCAGTTGCAGAAAGTTTTAGTCAACACGAATTAAACGACCTCATAAGGGACTTAAGTCTTTCGAAGAAATCGTCTGAATTGTTAGCTTCCAGGCTGGGAGAAAAAAATTTACTGCTGCCGGGAACCAAAATCACGTTATATCGCGACAGAGAAAAGGATTTACTGCCCTTCTTCTCAAAAGAGAACGATTTAGTTTTATGCAACAATGTGCGCGGATTGCTGATGAAAATGGGCATATCGGAATACACACCAAGTGAATGGCGGTTATTCATAGATAGCTCCAAACGGAGCCTAAAATGTGTTCTTCTACACAACGGCAACAGATACAGATCAATCCCAATTGGTCACTCAGTCAGTATGAGAGAAGAGCACGGGACAGTCGCCCTAGTCCTAGAAAAGATATCATACCGAGACCACCAATGGGTGATCTGTGTGGATCTGAAGATGGTGAATTTTCTCCTGGGCCAGCAGAGCGGGTACACCAAGTACCCGTGCTTTATATGTCTCTGGGACAGTAGAGCTAAAGATGAACACTGGGTGAGAAGACAGTGGCCTCTGAGAGAAAACATGGTGGTTGGAGAAAAAATATCATCAAAGAAGCTTTGGTTGACAGAGAAAGGATCATATTGCCACTACTGCACATCAAACTAGGTTTGATGAAACAATTTATAAAGGCTTTGAACAGAGATGGGACGTGTTTTGGCTACATATGTAGAAAATTTCCTGCGGTGAGCATGGAAAAGCTGAAGGCAGGTATTTTCGATGGACCGCAAATCCGGGAACTCATGAAAAACCCGCGTTTCCAAGATTCAATGGACAACATTGAGGCACGTGCGTGGTCATCGTTTAGTATGGTTGTGAAGAATTTCCTTGGGAACTATAAGGCCGATAACTACGGTGAACTAGTGGAGAATATGCTCTCTTCTTTTGTAAACTTGGCTGTAAAATGAGCATCAAACTGCATTACCTCCACAGTCATTTGGATCGTTTCCCAGATAACCTCGGTGATCTAAGCGAGGAACAGGGTGAACGATTTCACCAAGAACTAAGGACCATGGAAGAACGGTACCGCGGACGATGGGATACTCACATGATGGCAGATTACTGCTGGAGCATCCAACGCGAATGTCCTGGCACATCTTATCGCAAGAAATCTCAGAAACGCGGTTTATGTGAGATGTCTCAATGAAAGAACTTCTTTTGCCGTTCGTGTCTCAAGCTTGTTTGAATTTAATAAATATTTTTCGTACCTTATGCTTGTTTGATATTAATACACTATTTTTGCTGACATTCATCATACTTTTGTATTCAATTGACAACAACAATGATTGCCAGTCAGCAATTATATAATATTATATACATTATATAGAAATATATAGATATATATCATATCTGATAAGCAGAGCTGATGGAGAAAAACTAATGTCATTTTTAGAATTAGCGACCTCAATATATCCAGAAACAGGTCTAACATCTAAGTCACCAAAAGTTGTGTTCCCCAGTGATATATAATTAAGTCCATATTTTCATATATATAGGCCTAGGGCCTCGCAACTTCTAGATCCGGCCCTGTATATATATATATATATATATACACATTCAACTGCAAAGAACACGCAGTATAAATAACGTAAAGAACGACGCTTGTATAGGAGATATTCCGTGCAAGACGAGAGAGAGAAAACGGAACAAATGAAAAAATGAGGTAACCACCTGGGAATCGAACCCGGGATCTTCCGATTGCCGGTCAGACGCGATACCATTACACCATGGACCTCACTCTTCCAAACGCCGTAATTCTTCTACATACTCGCAGAAACCAATGCCCCAAGGGGGCACCTCCCGCATGCCGTAACATTATATACATTCAACTGCAAAGAACACGCAGTATAAATAACGTAAAGAACGACGCTTGTATAGGAGATATTCCGCGCAAGACGAGAGAGAGAAACGGAACAAATGAAAAAATGAGGTAACCACCTGGGAATCGAACCCGGGATCTTCCGATTGCCGGTCAGACGCGATACCATTACACCATGGACCTCACTCTTCCAAACGCCGTAATTCTTCTACATACTCGCAGAAACCAATGCCCCAAGGGGGCACCTCCCGCATGCCGTAACATTATATACATTCAACTGCAAAGAACACGCAGTATAAATAACGTAAAGAACGACGCTTGTATAGGAGATATTCCGCGCAAGACGAGAGAGAGAAAACGGAACAAATGAAAAAATGAGGTAACCACCTGGGAATCGAACCCGGGATCTTCCGATTGCCGGTCAGACGCGATACCATTACAACATGGACCTCACTCTTCCAAACGCCGTAATTCTTCTACATACTCGCAGAAAACAATGCCCCAAGGGGCACCTCCCGCATGCCGTAACATTATATACATTCAACTGCAAAGAACACGCAGTATAAATAACGTAAAGAACGACGCTTGTATAGGAGATATTCCGCGCAAGACGAGAGAGAGAAAACGGAACAAATGAAAAATGAGGTAACCACCTGGGAATCGAACCCGGGATCTTCCGATTGCCGGTCAGACGCGATACCATTACACCATGGACCTCACTCTTCCAAACGCCGTAATTCTTCTACATACTCGCAGAAACCAATGCCCCAAGGGGGCACCTCCCGCATGCCGTAACATTATATACATTCAACTGCAAAGAACACGCAGTATAAATAACGTAAAGAACGACGCTTGTATAGGAGATATTCCGCGCAAGACGAGAGAGAGAAAACGGAACAAATGAAAAAATGAGGTAACCACCTGGGAATCGAACCCGGGATCTTCCGATTGCCGGTCAGACGCGATACCATTACACCATGGACCTCACTCTTCCAAACGCCGTAATTCTTCTGCATACTCGCAGAAACCAATGCCCCAAGGGGGCACCTCCCGCATGCCGTAACATTATATACATTCAACTGCAAAGAACACGCAGTATAAACAACGTAAAGAACGACGCTTGTATAGGAGATATTCCGCGCAAGACGAGAGAGAGAAAACGGAACAAATGAAAAAATGAGGTAATGGTATCGCGTCTGACCGGCAATCGGAAGATCCCGGGTTCGATTCCCAGGTGGTTACCTCATTTTTTCATTTTTCCGTTTTCTCTCTCTCGTCTGCGCGGAATATCTCCTATACAAGCGTCGTTCTTTACGTTATTTAACTGCGTGTTCTTTGCAGTTGAATGTATATAATGTTACGGCATGCGGGAGGTGCCCCTGGGGCATTGGTTTCTGCGAGTATGTAGAAGAATTACGGCGTTTGGAGAGTGAGGTCCATGTGTAATGGTATCGCGTCTGACCGGCAATCGGAAGATCCCGGGTTCGATTCCCAGGTGGTTACCTCATTTTTTCATTTGTTCCGTTTTCTCTCTCTCGTCTTGCGCGGAATATCTCCTATACAAGCGTCGTTCTTTACGTTATTTATACTGCGTGTTCTTGCAGTTGAATGTATATAATGTTACGGCATGCGAGAGGTGTCCCCTTGGGCATTGGTTTCTGCGAGTATGTAGAAGAATTACGGCGTTTGGAAGAGTTAGGTCCATGGTGTAATGTTATCGCGTCTGACCGGCAATCGGAAGATCCCGGGTTCGATTCCCAGGTGGTTACCTCATTTTTTCATTTGTTCCGTTTTCTCTCTCTCGTCTTGCGCGGAATATCTCCTATACAAGCGTCGTTCTTTACGTTATTTATACTGCGTGTTCTTTGCAGTTGAATGTATATAATGTTACGGCATGCGGCAGGTGCCCCCTTGGGGCATTGGTTTCTGCGAGTATGTAGAAGAATTACGGCGTTTGGAAGAGTGAGGTCCATGGTGTAATGGTATCGCGTCTGACCGGCAATCGGAAGATCCCGGGTTCGATTCCCAGGTGGTTACCTCATTTTTTTCATTTGTTCCGTTTTCTCTCTCTCGTCTTGCGCGGAATATCTCCTATACAAGCGTCGTTCTTTACGATATATATATATATATATATATATATTATATATATATATACAGTATATTATTATATATATATATTATTATATATATATATATTATTATATATATATACACACACATATATATATATATATATATATATATATAACTGCAAACACGCAGTATAATTAACGTAAAGAACGACACTTTGTTGTATAGGAGAATTAGCCGCGCAAGATGAGAGCGAAAGAACGAAACAAATGAAAAAATGAGGTAACCACCCGGGAATCGAACCCGGGATCTTCCGATTGCCGGTCAGATATGATAAACCATTACACCACGGGCCTCACTCAATCAAATGTCGTAATTCCTCTACATGCTTGCAGAAACCAATGCCCCAAAGGGGACCTCCGCATGCCGTAAAATTATATACATTATAACTGCAAACACGCAGTATAATTAACGTAAAGAACGACGCTTTGTATAGGAGAATTATCTGCGCAGGATGAGAGCGAAGAACGTTCTTTCGCTCTCATCTTGCGCGGATAATTCTCCTATACAAAGCGTCGTTCTTTACGTTATTATACTGCGTGTTTGCAGTTGAATGTATATAATGTTACGGCATGCGGCAGGTGCCCCTTGGGGCATTGGTTTCTGCGCGCATGTAGAGGAATTACGAGATTTGATTGAGTGAGGCCCGTGGTGTAATGGCTATCATATCTGACCGGCAATCGGAAGATCCCGGGTTCGATTCCCGGGTGGTTACCTCATTTTTTTCATTTGTTTCGTTCTTTCGCTCTCGTCTTGCGCGGAATATTCTCCTATACAAAGCGTCGTTCTTTACGTTAATTATACTGCGTGTTTGCAGTTATAATGTGTATATATATATATATATATATATATATATATATATATAGGGGGGGGGCCAAAACTCAACCGACAGTTATTCATTAATAGTTTACTTTCAACTGTCGGGTGACTTTTGGCCCCCTCTGTATATATATCCCACAGCTCAACACAAGTGTTGTGGGATATAGGAGGCAGCGTCTTGGGTTAGGGATACTCTCTGTCCTTACACACCCCATTTAAAGAGATTCCTCTGCCGAGCGGTGCCCCCCATAGTACTGTGAGGTATTGAAAAAACTCATGATCTTCACTTGCCCCACAAACACCTTTAAATGGGAGACCCAAAATGGGTGCACACACATTTCTACATTACTGTACAGTCTTTACAGCCACACCTACACTTTTCCTCGTAAGTGTATATATTGTAATGTATATGGTTGTAAATTTTGACTTGGTCCGCAATCGATATGGACCGTGACTTGATGGATACCGTAATGAAATTGACTGGATTCTTTGGATCTGATATATTTGCATGTCCGTTATAAATAGATATAGAGTGTAACATATTTGTGGATAGTAGTCTATTATGACTTGATCCTCTGGATCCAGAGATTCTATCTTTAGTTTTAAATCGATAATTAATTAGTTTTAAATTGATAATTATTTAGTTTCGTAAAAATTGGTCGTTGCCAATTTACCGGCAGTTTTTACATAAATTTTTTATGTTCTTGTGGTTCGGAACCCACGTAAAATTGTAGGTCCCCTCCGCCACCACGGAGGACATACACAATACACGATTACGAACACAGTTAGGTAGACCAGCCATGAGTGGATCCTAGGGTCTTTGTTGGTCTGATATATATATATATATATATAATATATATATATATATATATATATATATATATATATATATATATATATATGTGTGTGTGTGTGTGTGTGTGTGTGTGTATATATATCGTGTCAATAATAACAATCGTACTTTGTCAAAAAATATTTTAGTACTTCCATTTTTCCCGGGCTTTTTAGGCATTGCTAATGTACTTAAACTTTTGGATATTAATGTAGTATTTTCATATAACAATATTGTAAAAAATATCATAGTAAAAATAGCCCTACCAATAATTCAGGCATTATCTATAAAATTAGTTGTAAACAATGTGATTCCTTTTACATAGGGCAGACGGGAAAGGATTTGCACACACGTATAAAACCATCAATATTCCGTTAGAACAGGACAGTCGTCCAGTGCCCTTTTTGTCCATTATCCCACTGTATTGATTGGAATAATGCTTCAGTTTTATTTCACTCTAGCAACATTGTTAATAGAAATATTCTTGAGTCTGCCATTATCCAACTTACAAATAACTTCAACATAAGCAAAGGTCTTTTTCAACTCGATCCCGTTGTTTTGAATTCCTTCAGAACAGATTTAGATAAGAAGGGTAGAACGCTAAATCTTTGGTAAACTTGTATGCTACTCTAATAACTTTTATTTTTCAGTTTATTTTTATATACAAGAAGGGCAGAGTGCTAAAACCCGGGCAGATTTCAGTCTAAATTTTTTTTTTTTTTTTATAACATTGGTTGGAAACAATTCATTTGATCTTGTGCTAAAAATCGGTAGTTTTTTTTTTTTTTATCTATAACATTGGTTGGAAATAATTCATTTGATCTTGTGCTAAAAATCGATAGTTTTTCCTTACAAATTTGTATGCTCCTCCCACAATCCTTTAATTTTTAATTTTAATTTTATTCTCCGTTTATTGTGTGTATATATATATATATATAGCCTTGGTCAGAATTATTAGGCACCCCCTTTTTTTTTGTTTTAAACTACATATTAATTCGTTTAATAATTTCAAATGTATTGTTTTAGTGATTAATTGAAACTTTAATGCTCTTGATAAGATATCAAGAATAAATAACGAACATAACATACATTTATTTGTTTTTCAGGAAATATGTGAGATGTAAAACGAAGATAATACAAATGTAAGCAAGTTAAGAAGAAGAAACGACCTAATATCACATGTTCTATTTGTTTACAAAAGTAGTTGCTACAATAATGGCAAGGGGGTAAGCTACTTTCAGAAGGTGAACGGGCTCAAATAGTCTTATTACATTCGCAAGGACTATCCCAGGTTAAGATTGCAAAACAAATGAAATGCTCAAGATGTGCAGTACAGACAGAGATGGGCAAGATCACCAACTTTGGTGATCTTGAAGATCAAGATCAGATCACCAGAAAAATGTGATCTTGAAGATCAAGATCAGATCACCAGAAAAATGTGATCTTGAAGATCCAGATCAAGATCGTGATCTTGAAGATCACTTTTCAAGATCACTTTTTAAGATCACTTTTATATGAATTGAAAAAAGTTGTACTCTTGTAGAGTAAACAAAAACAAATTATTTTGTTAATCACTCCTGAAAAGTATCACTCCTAATACTCCCCTGAGGGCTGAGGCAATACAAGCATCGCATCCTACCCATGTCACCTGATCTAAACCACGGGGATTGACGATTCCCCTTTCAGTTTTTCAGGTGGTAAACTTAAAACTTAGTATTATCATAACTTATCAGCAAAGAAAAAACTATTAAATGACCTACATATAGTTTTTAGTTCTATTTTTCTCAATTCTCATTTCACCAGGTCCATAACCCATATTAATGAATGGTCAGCATATATAAGTAAACATTTTTTACATAGAATTTAATTTTACAGTTTTACTGCAGTACGCAATTACTGACAATATAAGGGTAAAAACCGCAAGTTAAGAGTGTTAATTTAATGTTCAACCGCTGTAAACATTTGCTTTCAGCAAAACCAATTGTTCAAAGTTACCATCCGAGAGACGACTTCGTTTGGGGCTATGAACCATGCCAGCAAACGAAAACAACCGTTCCACTGGTGCAGAGGAAGGTAGCATGGTGTTATACCTCTTGAAAATCTTCTTTATAGCAGGATACCTATCTAAAGAGTCAAGTGCCTTACTGGTGTCCTGCAAATAATTGAGGACTTCCAAGTCTTCCTTGTTGTTAGGAGCAGAGAATGAGCCGTCCATAGTTCTGAAGAAATCGTCTTCAGATGATGAGTCTGAGTTCACCGAACTTACCACTGCTGTCAGAATTACAATTTCTTACAGCCATTTGCAGCTTGTCTTTTACTTGAGACTTGATTGCTTCATGATCGCCGAAATTAGGCCCTTGCAACAATGATATCCATCTAAGTTTGAAATACGGATGAGATACTGAGGCCAAAACGGCATCAGTTACCTCGGGGCTCAACGACAAAAAATGACCAAATCTGGCATTGAAGCCAGAGACGACTGCTGCCAGTAATGGCATGCAGTGTCTCAAGCGCAGGTCGTTTGGTTGGATAGGCTCCAATCTTGCGAGGGCATCTTGAGTCACTAGGACTGTTGGAAGAAGACAACCGTAGTAGCATTCTTTCTCTGCCTGCAATTTGTTGAGGGCTGCTGCAATTGGTTTTAGAACAGACAAATATTCTGAAATAAATTCCAATTCATTGTCTTTGAGGATGGGTAGATTCAGTTCTTCAAGAGCTACATTCACGTCGTTCTTATGTTTATATATTTGGCTTAATGAGTCGTACATTGAGTTCCATCGGGTGACGCATGGGTACCTAAATTGGACGCCAGTTATTTCCTGTATTTTTTCTGCTGACTTGGGTTTACCAGCAGCATTCCACAGCGCCGAACATTTTCCCACTGCAGAATGCTTTATCTTCTTTAGTCCAGGTGAATTCAGTCCTTTATCTGCATCAGTTGTTGCTACCAAGTTCAATGTGTGGGAGGCACATCGAATATGGGATGATAGTTTCACTGACTCCTCTCCATGCTCTCCTGAATGTTCAGGAAAGTTGCTGATGATAACCCCTTCATCTGAATCTTTTTCATCATCATCTTCATCTGCATCATCTTCATCAATGTCGTCAGTACGATTCTGAACACGAACACTGAACTTTTTAAAGCATTTCACCATGTTCGATGCATTGTCGGTGACTGTAGATACAACTTTTCTATAAGATAAACCATGCTCCGAGTTGATCCTGTCCAATATTCCAGCAATTTTATCAAAGCTATGTGTTCCACGAAATCTTCGGCATGCCAGTGCAGCTGATCCTCGCGACAAGTCATCATTGATCTGTAATGTAAGAATATAAAATCAATGTTCGTATGAACATTTTTTTAAGCTTAATTTAATAATATTGGTTAGACACGCACCAGCTAAACTGCGCCACCAAACATTGAAGAGAAGAACTATGTGATATAAAGGAGGCAATTCAGCGATGAGTCGCCTACCATACCACCACATCAGTGACCCATCCCATAAGAGCAAAATGTGGAAGAGTCCATATTCACAGCCTGTGAATATGGACTCTTCCACATTTTGCTGTGAATCAGACACAATGACAGATGACAGAATCAGTGAATTAGTGTGAAATTACTGTGAATCACAGCAAAATGAAGACTCACCAAATTAATGAATGAGGAACACATGTCGAATAATTGAAAAGATTATACTATAAGTCTATCAGACTATCAGTCTATCACCAATGGTCAATTTATCAATTATATAAAAATAATACACTAAATCAATAGCATACCCAATGCGCAGTGACTCCCATGAAACTGCGGTGATTAGTTGACCATATGTCGCATGTAACACACACATGGTCAACTGCTGCCAGTTTTGCTTGTATGTCTTCCTTCATTGTACTGGTTGTTGTTGCAAGAGATCTAGCCAGGGTGCGTCTAGATGGCACCTGAACATCCGGGTTGACGTCTGAAAAAAATATTTAAAAATTAAAACAAATACAATAGATTAGCTATGGAAAGAATATCAAAATATTTAGCTAGGCTAGCGATAGTCTAATGTTCATACAAATAATATGATTAATTATTTTAATCAGATATTAGCTATGGAAAAAATAGCAAAATATTTGAGTTATACTAACATGAAAGAAGATCCTTAAATTCATGTAGTTCAACTAGGCTCAATGGTAGGAGCCCATTAGCCACAAGCGAGAGAATCTTCTTTTCAAGGATATCCTTGCATATTGGTGGTCCTGGTTTTTGCTTGGAAATGTGAAACATGCTTAGTGTTGACTGCTTGGCAATTTTGGCAGGGCCAGCATTGCTGCCGCTGGCATCTTCTTCTTTAGCTGGACGCTTGCGAGATTTCTTCTCCGATTCATATTCACCCAAAAGATCCGAATGTAGTTTCTGCACAAGAAAATAAATTATTATCATGCGGAGAGCCTTCTTGAACACCCTGTATAATATTTATCAGAGTATCAAACTTCTAGTTGAAATTAATACTTAACAAGATTCTAAAATTTTGTTATCTTTAACTAAAATTATTTTCACCATGATCAGTGCATTTTTATCCTATGTTAAATTGAAAGCCGAATTTCGTCCTTCAGTAACTAAATAGGAGAAATTACAGACATGGATCAGACAGAGAGAAAGACAGATACACCTGGCATTTTATTATAGTTGGATATCGGCAGTTTTTAATGTAGTTACTAGTCCATAATCTATTAATATCTGAAGTGCACAATATATTCAAATGGACGTCTATGTAAATGTAGCATTAGTCTTGTATGGCACCAGTCACTTAAAATATGACTTGAACCATTATGTTAATGTTGCTACTTACTACTTAGTTACTAAGTAGTACTAACCCTGAGGTGCCTCAGAAGATTGCTTGTTGAGTCGAGGCCAGCAGACAGAATTGTAGTTTTCTTTGTACACTGCCTACAAATAACTTTGATACTGTTTCCAGTTTTTTCGACAATTTGAAAATATTTTCCGTTCAATAGCACAGATTGATCCTTATTACCAACATTGTTATCTAAATATATTGAATACTGTTCTGGTGACAATCTAGAATATTTGGTTCCCTTGGGAGCCTGTTGAAGTTGTAAAATTGCACTCATTATTAAAAAATTCAATCTGTAAATAAAATATATTTAGAATTAATTTATTATGAATACGGACCTATAGGCTATATTTTATGCCTATATATAATAATATATTAATAGAACACTTTTAACATAATTGCACAGTAAATTACACTTTTTACGAGCCTAAATTCCACAGCAACTACACCTTCCATGAGCCCACGCATGACGCAAGTCACCCAACTAACAGAAAACATAAACAGTCGGTGTTGAACAAAGTTGCCACCAGATGTCGCTTGGACAAAAAACAAATGACATTCACATAGCGGCATATTTAAGAATCTGAAATTAAAAGTGATCTTGAAGTCTAAAGTGATCTTCAAGATCAAGATCACAAGAAATAAAGTGATCTTAGATCAAGATCAAGATAACCATAATAAAAGTGATCTTCAAGATCAAGATCGTGCCCATCTCTGAGTACAGACAACGTTAAAAAGGTACAAGGAAACCAAGTCTTACAAGAATAGGGCAGGGCAAGGTAGGAAAAGGTCAACAACGGCCCGAGAAGACCGGCTGCTGAAAAGAATTAGCCTGACAGATCGTAAGAAATCATCCTCGGACGTCGCTGCAGCCTTTCAGTCAACAACTGTGAAGTCCATCTCCAGTCGTACCGCTGGAAGAAGGCTTGCAGAAAAAGGCCTCAAAGGACGGAAGGCCAGGAAAAAGCCGTTTCTGTCTGAGGTCAACCGAAAGAAGCGTCTAATGTGGGCCAAACAAGACCAAAATTGGACCCTTGAGGACTGGGCTAAAGTGATCTGGTCCGATGAAAGTAACTTCGAGGTAAGACACACATTCAGAATAGTTACTTATTTATATTGTTACATTGTATAGAAATGCATTTAAATGCGTTAAAACCGTTATGGTAAAACAATTCATTTATCCTACTTTTTTGTCAGATTTTCGGGACCCCTGGCGCCGTTTCTGTTCGCCGAAGAGCAGGTGAAGCATACCATGCTGAATGCGTGGTACCTACTGTCAGAGCTGGGCAATAAATACATTGAATGTATTTAAATACTAAATACATGGGAGAAATGTATTTAAATACTAAATACTAAATACATTTTACGAATGTATTTAGATACTAAATACAAAATACATCAATTGTATTTAAATACATTTGTAAATACATTTTAAATACATACAAATTTTAACATATGCATTCACTAATTCATGTTTTGATAAATTTCTACTTTAGGGGACACGGTGAATTTCGAAATAAATACACCACTCGATAGATCAGACGATTTTAAAAGCTTTTTCATCAATGAATTTTCCATCGCAAATTGGATTGATTGCAACGAGTTAGTTACACAGGCCCACTTAAGGCAGAGCCGTTTTGTACGATTATTCGGTCAATTTCAAGATATTTTTTGATGTCTAAAAAAACACTTACCTTCAGATGAGTGTACAGATTCGTTGTAGCATTGCTTGCAGCAGAGACTTCGTGTTTACACAGCAAGCAGGTGCACTTTACCTTATTACCGTCTTTAGATTTAATTTTAAAGTATTTTCCATCAGAGGGTGCACTAAATTGTTATCTGCAGATATATCACTGTTTGATTCACCGGATTTGCTTGTTGAAGCCATGACACGCACACGATAAAGAAATCAACCGCTTTCGACTAAGAGTGGCACACAACTGATTGAACTGACACGTTGAAACATGAACCATGCTGTACTACACTGTCGACGCGTCGTACTGTGCTAGTACAGAACGTGTATTAAACCAGTAAAAGTATTTACATTTTTATATTTTGAGTATTTAAATACATTGTATTTAAATACTCATGAAAGTATTTAAATACTATATTTAAATACATGAAAAACAATGTATTTATAAATACAGTTCTAAATACACAAATGTATTTAAATACTGCCCAGCTCTGCCTACTGTGAAGTTCGGAGGGGGTAGCATCATGGTGTGGGGTTGCATGGCTCTGACAGGGACCGGAATGTTGAAAATCTGTGACCGGCAGGATGAACTCTATCAAGTACACCACCATGCTGGATCAAGTATATGAGCGCTCAGTAGCCAAAATCTTCAACAATAATGTCCCTGAAGGTGTCATCTTCCAACAAGACAACGCTCCGTGCCACACTTCTCGTCACAGCAAAAATTGGTTCGAGCAGAATAATATCAGAGTCATGGATTGGCCCCCCTCAATCACCAGACCTAAATCCCATCGAACACCTGTGGACCCATCTCGGGAAGAGTATCAGGAAGCACAGATGCACCTCTAAAAGTGAACTGAAGAACATTATACAGCAGGAATGGAATAAACTGCCAAGCTCAGTACGCAACTTATTGAGCAATATGGCAAACAGAATAAAGGCGGTAATTAAGGCCAAAGGCAGACATACCAGGTATTAAAATTAACGTAAATAATTAAAAGTAACAGGTATATCATGTTTTTATATCCTTTATTGCACTAACATATATTTTACTTAGAATTTTAAAGGTGCCTAATAATTCTGATCAAGGCTGTGTGTATATATATATATATATTTTTTTTTCTGTAACCTATATATAGGCTGTAACTCTTTATGTACTTCAGTGTTCCTGAGGATGTCATTAGACGAAGGCGCTTGAGCACCATTCTGTGTTTCCTTTCCTTCGTGGTTTTATTCATCATAAATATTTTTCACGTGTTACTTTCGTGAAATAATTTTCATATATATATATATATATATATATATATATATATATACACACACACGTCACCTCACTTTCTATTCCATTTTCTGAGGGGAACCCATAGGGTGACGCCTAATCAGTGATGGGCATCGATACATGAAAATCACTAAAGCGATACCGATACATCGATACATGAAGAACGTCTTAGGCGATACCGATACGTCGATACTTTCTGGATGTCTTAAGCGATACCGATACCGATACATGTATCGCCGGTACATTTTTATAATTATTCATTTAATATGTAGGTATTAGATATTATTGTTTATACTAGTAATTTGTACGCACTGTAAGTAAAATCAACGACATTTTAATGGGTTTTATAGATGTAAATAAAAACAATTGCTTTATTTAATGAAAGTATGTTTTAATTTTGTAGGATACATGAATGAATGAAAATATTACACTAACAATTAAAAGTAATTACTATTACCCTTCAAAAATACCAGCTGGCTAAACATCTGGTCAGACAGTCTATTCCTTTTTGGAGCGTGAATGTGACCAGCCAAACTAAACCACCGTTCTACAGGAGCAGAGGATGGTAGTGGTGTGTTATACTTCAGGAAGACCCGTAGAATTCCTGGGTACTGCCTCAGAGATTGGAGAGAATGACTTCCGTCACACAGAATCGCTGCGTTACAAGTATGAACCTGTTTAAACTCAACACCGAGTGGGCGTGGCCAATAGTGTTGCAACACCAATGAGCGTTTCTATATTATATGAGCGTTTCTATATTATGAGCGTTTCTATATTATGGTTAATTAATCTCAATAACACAAGTACAAACGTGTTTAAACGTTGCGCCGTACTGTGTGACGTGACCAGTAGAGTAGTACTGTCATTAAATAAATATTTACTATTATTTATGTATATTCATAAATATAACTCAGTAGTGTCCTATTATAACATCTATTTAAATATTTAAAAATTCTTATTAATGTATCGATGTATCGAAGTATCAATTTTTTTCGATGCATTTAAGAAAATTGACCTTAGCGATACCGATAAATCGATACTTTTGTCAAGTATCTAAAGCGATACCGATACCGATACAAAAGTATCGATCGATACATTTATCTAGATACTGCCTATCACTGCGCCTAATCCTTCTTGATGTTAACGTGTTTTGGTTTGTCTGTGTCATGGTCTCCAAATTTAGAATAAAATTAATGTAAGTAATTTTGAATGAAAATTTCTTCGTTTTCTTCACTCAATATAATCGCTAAATGGAATTATAGTGAAATTATTAACAATGTGATTCTTTTTACATTGGACAGACGGGAAAGGATTTGCACATGCGTGTAAAACAGCATCAATATTCCATTAGAACGGGACAGTCGTCTAATGCCCTTTTTGTCCATTTGTCAGTTATCCCACTGTATTGATTGGAATAATACTTCAATTTTGTTTCACTCAAGCAACATTGTTAATATAAATATTCTTGAGTCTGCCATTATGCCAATATATACTCATTAATAGACTTCAATGTTACCTGTATACTAGTGATAACCAATTTGGTTTCAAAAAGAAACACAGTACTGATGTGTGTGTGTGTGTATGCCTTGAAGGAAATGGTCTGTAAATACCAAACTCTAGATGCTAATATATTTTGTGTTTCCTGGATGCCTCTAAAGCATTTGATCGTGTTAATCATGTCAAATTATTCATGAAACTTGTAAATCGTAATGTACCTGGTTACTTGGTCCGTATATTAATATTCTGGTATAATCACCAGACAATGATTGTAAGATGAGGTGGGGTTAATTCATAGCCATTCTCTGTGACCAATGGTGTCAGGCAGGGAGGGATACTATCCCCCTACTTATTCAATGTTTATATGGATAATCTATCTGTTCTGCTGAGCACCTGTAAAATAGGCTGCTATAATGGTACAATGATTGTTAATCATCTGATGTATACAGATGATCTAGTTCTTATTTCTCTATCTGTAAAAGGGCTCAGCACACTTTTGAAGGTGTGTGAAAGGTAAGGGAAGGATAACGACATAAAATATAATCCTCATAAAAGTCAGGTTATGATTATGAGGACCAAGGGCTACAAGTATATAAAATTTCCTGAATTTCAATTGAATGGTATGGTGCTGTCAGAAGTAACCCATACTAAGTATCTTGGCCACATACTAAGGGATAGTCTTTCAGATGACTGTGATATTCTACGGCAATGTAGACAATTGTATGCTCAGGGAAATACTTTGGTTGAAAATTTCATGTGTACATTAGATGTTAAGTTGATTTTGTTCAAAACTTTTTGTACTCCAATGTATACAGCTCATTTGTGGTGGAACTACAGGATGTATAATTTGAGGAAATTATATGTTGCATATAATAATATTTTTAGGAGTTTATTAGGGACTCCAAGATTTGTAAATGGTGCTCCTTCTAGTGTCAGTAAGCTGTTTGTAGTCAATAAGGTGCCTAACTGTGCCAGTGTCATTCACAATTTTGTATTTTGATTTATTACTAGGTTTGGTGAGTCAGTCAATAAGATAATAGAAGTCATGGTTAGTGGACTGGTCTCCGATATATGTTATAAATCTCAAATCAGAAAAGCATTGGCGTAGGCAATTGTATGTTCATTATACACCGTGATTCACTGGCCTACTTAGTCAGTGCTCCAGACAACTATCTCTTAATCTTCTATGTACCTCTTGTATAATGTGTGTACCTGTTGAGTCTGAGATAGTTTGTTTGTTTGTTTGTATTCAACTTACAAATTATTTTAACATTAGCCAGGGCCTTTTTTCGCTTGATCCTGTTGTTTTGAATTCGTTCAGAACGGATTTAGACAAGCGGGGCAAAGTGCTAGAACTCTGGTAGCTTTTCCTTACAAATTTATATGCTCCTCCTACAATTTTTATTCTTCTATTTTTTTTGTTGACCTATATATAGTCTCGAACTTGTTATTTATTTCACTGTTCCTGAGGATGCCATTAGACGAAAGCGCTTGAGCACTATTCTGTGTCTCCTTTTTCCTTCATGTTATTTTCATCATAAATATTATTCACGTGTTACTTTCATGAAATAATATTATATATATATATATATATATATATATATATATATATATACAGGGTGGGCGGAAAGTAGCTCCCTATTTTGGATTGGTAAAACAATACGTATATTATCCATTTATTTCAGAAGAAATAATATGAAAAGGTAGGCATACATGGTGTTTTCTCTAAAATTCAATGTGGGCTCCAACTCTTTCCACCAGCTTCTGGAGCCACCCAGGAATGGCGTCCACTGACTTTAGCAGGAACTCCGGCGGGATGGAGGACATGACTTCCCAAATTCGGTCCTCCAGTTCTTCCAATGTCTTCGGTTTGGTGCGGTAGACTTCTTCCTTTACCCACCCCCAAAGAAAGAAGTCGCACGGTGTCAAGTCGGGGCTCCTGGCTGGCCATTGATGTGGACCACGACGACCCATCCAACGCCCAGGGAAGTGGGCATCCAGCCACTCACGGACAACAAGAGCGAAGTGCGGAGGGGCGCCATCTTGCATAAATATCAGATCGTCGATGTTCTCCCATGTGCTGACAACCGGCCAGACCTCGTTTCGCAACATAGCAAGGTACCGCTCAGCATTCATGGTGTTGCGCAGAAGGAACGGGCCCACAACCTGATCTGAGGTCATACCACACCACACCATTACACTGAACCGATTCTGCCGTTTTTCAGCGGTAACCGTGCGACTTCTTTCTTTGGGGGTGGGTAAAGGAAGAAGTCTACCGCACCAAACCGAGGACATTGGAAGAACTGGAGGACCGAATTCGGGAAGTCATGTCCTCCATCCCGCCGGAGTTCCTGCTAAAGTCAGTGGACGCCATTCCTGGGCGGCTCCAGAAGCTGGTGGAAAGAGGAGTTGGAGCCCACATTGAATTTTAGAGAAAACCTACCATGTATGCCTACCTATTCATATTATTTCTTCTGAAATAAATGGATAATATACGTATTGTTTTACCAATCCAAAATAGGGAGCTACTTTCCGCCCACCCTGTACATATATATATATATATATATATATATATATATGTGTGTGTGTGTGTGTGTGTGTGTGTGTGTTTGTTTGCTATGTGGGTACATTTTTTTTCTCATTCCTCCTGTTGTTATTTGAAACTTGTGTATATTATACATACAAGTTTCAAAGGACAACAGGAGGAATGCGAGAAAAAAAAATATGTACCCAAATAGCAAACAAACCTCTTTAAACACAAATAGCAAACGAAATTTTTTCAACATCTCTCGGACACAATACGGCTGCTAAGTCTTATACAGCACATGCAGCTGACACAGCTGGAAACCCTTGAGCCGGACCACTTCGTGGCAAGAAGCTACCAGAATAGGTGCGCGGGAACGGATCTATCTCAGAGGACCACAAGGCTACAGAACACACGAAACCAAAGGGCAACGAACTTAAAATGCACCAGGGAAATGCAAAACAAAGAACATAAACATTGTCCTGACAAATATTCAAGGAATAAAACTGAACAACTCACCAAACAAAGTTTCGCACCTGAAAGGTTTTATGGACGAAACAAGGGTGGACATCGCATGCCTCACAGAAACATATCTTAAAGATTGCCAAGGAAAATGCGATAACTGCGAACACTGTATCGATAAGAAAGAAATGCAGATCGATGGATTCAACTTACTAAGAGCGGATAGAACAGCAAGATGTAAAGGTGGATGTGCTATTTATATACACGAGAGGCATATGACAGAGACAGTAATAAGTAAATCCAACAGCTTCGTGGAAACCGTTGCAGTGAAAATAGAGAAACTAAACGTGGTACTGATAGTCATCCATAGACCTCCAAACGAAAAATTTTTCGGATGCCATTAATGATATCACAAGTTCAGAACCCTAATAAAGTCTGTAACTCTCCATCCCCTAATATAATACTGTGCGGCGATTTTAATTTCCCATTTATAAAATACAAAAAGGTGGGTAGAAATATATTTATACAGCAAGATAAGAGGGGCACAAGAAAGGACCAGGAGCAAGCAAAAATGGTGATGGCTCTCACAAACGAGTTTATGCTGACACAGGAAATAACAGAAAATACCAGGAAAAATAACTGCCTAGATCTGGTATTCACGAATAACACGAACTTGATTGCCGGTATAAAAATAACCCCAACTATTATCTCAGACCAGATATGGCGATAACATTAAAAGACAATACACATATGGAAGGAAGAAGCAAATTTGGGGCTTTTAACTTAAACTCCAAGACCATAAATTGGGAAGAAATCAGATCACACATGGCCCAAATAGAGTGGAGAACTGTCTTAGAGAATAAAACAACGGAGGAAATGCTAATAACCTTGGAAAAAAAAGACGCTGAAAGTTTTAGAAAAATATGCTCCGAAAGCACAGCCAATGTGTTATAAATTCCCCACTGGACAAATTTGGCACCTTTTCCATGACTAATATATGTTTTTCAAGCCACTATGTCGAAGGCTTAGCCATGCTATAATATATTACTATGAGAAGCTGAATTTAAAATTGGCCACAGGGAAATGTATGTATGTCTGTCTGTCTCCTTTATTGCCAAAACATTTTTACAACCGGTTCTAGATTTCCGACTGGGCCAGATATTTTTCCGATCACAGGTGGCAGTCGTCCCCTCAGCGCCCCCCCCCCCCAAACTACTGAAGAATAAACGAGAAGCGTGGTCATAAGAATACGAAAGGGGTAAAAAAGTAGAAAAGAAAAAAATCAATACATTACGGGGAGGTAAAGCAGAAACTACACAGTATAAAAAATATCTCACTTTAATCGTGTTCAAAAGCAAAATGTTTTTAATGTTTAACAGATTAAATATCTTAGTTTAACAAATGAGTCTCTATTTTATACACCCAATGGAAGATTAAATTACGTTAATCTATTATCTATATTCCTATCATTATCATCATCATCATTATTTTGGGGTGGAAAATATTTATCGACATTGAATTTCAAACCTGAGAGAGAAAATGCAAGATCTTCAGAGTTACTTGTAGTAAGAACTGATGGTTCTTTCATCTGAAAGTGGAGGAAAATTTACAAAGTGGAAACAATAAACAAATTATCACAGATATATAATGGTTTATAAAACATTAATGAAGTTTGTCATTACTACTATTATTAGTAGGATGTACAAAAATTGTTTAAAACAAGAGAATTATCAGTTCCCCAGAGCATGAAACAAGAATATTACTGCTTTACGTTTGGGTGTATATTTGAGAGGTTAGTTACTATAGAGAAAGACATACTTATTAAAAATTTTCATAACTCGAGAAAATTAGTTTAAATGTTAAGGCTACCTTGAAGCTATTTAATCATACAAAATTCTCCCTCCCTTCCCCAACTCGTAAAGCTCTGCCTTGGCTATGTAACAGATCCACTTGTCAAGCTTATGCAGGAATTGTGCTAAGTGTAGAAATCTCTTAAAAACACTTAGAACATAAAGATCACCACCTTAAAATAAATCAAAGAATAATAATACTCTCGGCACTTACAAAGAGAAAAGGCTTAAACACAGAAGAAATATTCAGTCCCACTTTCAAATCCCTCTCCGCTTTACCGACTGCTGCTTCAAGGGTATTCAAATCTGTCTTAACTTCCGTGACCAAATTCTCAAGGTTGTCTATACTTTCAAATGTTTTCTGCATATCTAATATAACACACACATACATATAAAGAACAGTTACTACTTAATATACTGCTGGTGTTTTTTTCTCGTTTTTGCTGAATAAATTAGCTATCAAGAAGGGTTCACAGACCAGAAATATACATTACAAAATAGTAATAAAGCTTTTAGAACGTGTGATAGACAATTGATTCTCTAAAATTACACAAAAAAAATTGCACAGCAAATGAAATAGCAAGTGGTTTCAAAATATACACCTACGCCTATATTTGTGACTTTAACTCTGAAGCACATCGTTTTGTGATGATACAAAACAGATACATAGTGAGATGGCATGGCTAAGCAACAACCTTTTTGGGGCTGTATTTTTTATAATTAGGAAGGAATCCTGAAAGCTCCCAAATTTTTTAGCAGGCCCCAGGAGATCTCGGTAATTATCCATAAGACCTGAGACTTCTTGGAAAACCAGGCCTATAGAACCACTAAGAATGTTATAATTAAATTACAAAAAGGGGGGAAACAGGGTTCAACATCCAAATACTAAAATATAATCTGACCTCTGAAGAAATTGTATGTAGAGTACCAATCCAAAATTGGAGAAAGGGAAACACCTCGCTTCTTGATGGCGTGGTAGGTGATCATATACTATTTTAGTTTCATTGGTGGTATCTTTTTGTTGCTTAATATTTATAAGGGCCATATTTGAATTGCTCTTTACCACTTAAATTATCATAATTCTTTTAAAGGACTGATTTCCTTTATAAAGACTTTATTGAAATCTAACTAATTATATTATGTCATATTAGACTGACATATTCAGGCTATTAAGTAAACTATATTTTTAACTGCCTTATTAGCACAATTTTTATGCATATAAATCACACACGTTTGTTTCGTATATCCAAATCTTAAAACCCTAATAATTACTCTCATTAGGATTCCTGTGGGTCCACTGATGCCAGTGTACAGATAATCCCTAAAGGTTTGTCAATTTGGGTTTTCTTTCAATCACTGAAACCCAGCACACTAATTTATTGATGGCAATGAAGTGTAGCAATTAAAGAGTTAAAAGTTTGATGATGACGATGCAATAAGAGTTACTTCGACCTTCGATCAGTGAACAAAACTATCACTCGAAAAAATTAACTGACTTTGAAAAGATCATGATACTCAGAGTCTGGTTTGGCTGGTGCCTTAGTGACAAAAGTTGTGAAGATTGCTCAATGTCACTGACCAACAGTTCCCGAAGTTATCATTTCTTGGGGGACCAATAAATAATAATAAAGTACATTACATAACTGCAAAAGTATTTAAATTATCAAGATCAATCCCAATTTCATTCAAGCTTTTACTGCAGACTTCTCAGCATTGTCTCCTAACTTGCTTCATTCTCTTTTAGGATAGTTGTTTTGACTGACACTAACCATTGCAGCCTACTGTTAAGCTTTGACCAAAATTTTGATACAATAATCTTTGATTCACCCTTCACAGCTCATGATAAGACTTCTTATATCACATTCTATTGGTTTTGATTTTCAAACACTACTGTACTTATCTCATGTTTTTTAAATTTTCCTCAATGGAGTCATAACTTTGGGGACTGTTCCTCAATCACATTGGCAATTTTGCTTACTTCTATCACTGAAGTACCAGTCAAACAGGCTCCTACTAGCATGCCCCTTTTAATGTCAGCTACACATTTTATAATGCAAGAACAGAAAACACCAACAGCAAATGTTCGAAATGTAACATGCATCCATATATTAATAATAACAGAGTATATGATTTCAGTAATAACATCAGAAACTACAGCATTAAAAATGTGAAGATTTCCATTTTATCTGATTAATGAATATACACAAATATATATACAGGGTGGAGAAAAGTCTTTAAGGATTTTATAGTATATACAAATAATTTGTTAATAAATAAATTCCAATGATATCACTGCAATGTATGCGATACTTTTCAAAACAACTACACAAGGCCAGCGATGACCCAAGGCTAGAACAGGAAGTTCCAAGGCCCTAACCCTAGTCAGCACCGTGTCAGTAAGGATGGAATACAACAATGAGGAAAAGTGTATCTTATATCGTGGGCTATTTCTTATAATAACTGTGAAGAAAGTTTGCGTTTATTTCAACAAATATATGATAAACCAACAAATGCAACCACTCTTTGATAAGGTCCAGCCCTGGGAGCCGATCGGCGCTCTGACCATGCCACGCAACAGGCCATCGACTGCCAGTCTGGCCAACAGTAGACAGCCTGCTGCACAGAGATTTGAGGAAGTTTGGCCACCAGCGCGTTGATGTTTCGGTTTGACATCGCCTCTTCTTCGCGTTGACATGTCCCATGCTGGAGGATACAGCCACTGTCAGAAGCTTCCTCATCAGCTGCTAACTGTCGACATACGTTGAGGTTTTTAGCTCCTTCCTATCAGTTTCTTATTATCTTTGGTCAAAATGTGCTGTTTAATAATGTCATTTATTTTTGTACCTTATTTTCTTTATTAATTTGTTCAACAATTTGGGACTGACATTTGACATTCCAACACTCATAGATAACAAGCTTACCTTATCATATGCAGATGACATCACTCTGACATCCACCCACAACAACATCGACATCGCTACAAATAACCTACAAACATAAATAAACAGTATACAAGACTGGCTCTCACATAATAGACTCAAAGTAGCGCCCACAAAATCAACCATCACCTTGCTAACAACCAACACAAAAGAACACCAGATAACTCCACAGATTACACTAAACAAAAACATTCCACACACTCACAGGACCAAAATACTTGGGGTCACATACAATACATCATTATCTTTTGCAAACCACATTCAGGACATTAAAAACAAATGTACGTCAAGACTTAACATGCTTAGGGTACTAACAGGCACAAACTTTGGACACCAGCAGGAAACAACGTCACTCATATACAAACAATATATTTGCTCAGTTATGGACTATGCTAGCCCATGCTGGGCACCCATTATCTCAAACACACACAAACACATTACAGACAATACAAAACAACGCACTTCGTATCATTACAGGATGTATCATTACTCAACCAACACCAATAGAACACCTGCACACAGAAACAAAAATACTGAAAGTTAGGGAACATGTAGACATGAGGGGAACACAATTCATGGCAGCAGCGACAACTAACCCACAACACCCTTGCCACTACATGTACAATCATGCACCAACACTTCGTACCATTAAGGTAACACCAGACACACATTATAACTAAATACTCCATTCCATACCACGCCCCACAGGCATCACACAGTACAGAAAACACACACACACACCTAACACACAAAGCACTGACACGACTCAGTCCGAATGCTGTTCTAGGTCCGAAGCCGCCACCCATTAACAGGTGAGAGACCAGCCTGAGGAGCTCGGATCGAGTTAATTTAGCACGATTCCGATGTGGACATCACCCCAACTTACAGACATATAAACACAGACTAGACAACTCCACAGACATCTGCCACCTGTGCCAGGACACACCACAAACAATTGAACACATTATGACAGACTGTACCGCTCTAACACAACATAGAACACAACACAATATCACAAGTGCACTAAACCTCTGGTCCACTCCAGAGAGGGCGATCGGTTACCTGCGTGCCGCCGGCTTGCTCGATCAGGGTGGGCTGATCGGCTAACCAACACAACTCCTCTTTGATAATGAAAGCTCAAACTTTTGGAAACAGGGAGACTGGTAAAAGATCGTCCAAGACGACGAAGGCCAGTAACGACGACAGGAGACCACAACAAACAAAATGTTCTTGCCAGTTTTCAAGTCGATCCAACAACTTCAACGAGAAAAGTCACGCAGGAATTGGGTACTATTCACAAATTTTCAGTAAAAATAATGAACTCAGAAGGGTACCAGGATTACAAACCCATTTACTCTCAGCTCATATATGACAATGATTCTGATAGACGGCTGCAGTTTGCTGAAACAATGAGACAAAAGTTCAACATTATCCACATTTCCTTTGAAAAATTAAATTTTCAGATGAAAGTGCCTTTGGTTTAACGAGTAAAGGAAACAAACACAATGTTCACTACTGGGAAAAAAATCCCAAAATACGATTGGGTAAACCCGTTAAAATGGCTACACTAACAGTTTGGGCATGCACTGGTTATACAGGACTTGTTTCTTTTGACATATCGAGAGATACGATGGATGGAAAATGCTATTAACAGGTATTGAGAGAGAAAGTTTTGCCACAGTTTACTAATGGTGTTGGTAGGAATTGGTTTTATCAACATGATAGAGCGACGCCACATTACTCTGCACCTGCCCATAAGATTCTGTATACCAACCTTGAAGGAAGATGGGTTGGGTGGCGAGATCCCATTGAGTGGCCAGCCAGATCACCTGATTTAACTCAGTGTGATTTCTGGCTTTGAGCTTATTTGCATGACAAACTCTACACTCCTGGTTTCATCTATCCAAATGTGAATATGCCGGTAATTATTGAATGTTTCACAAACACTGAAATTAATATCCAAAATACATTTTTTCTAATGTATTTTGGTGTGTTCTGTTCAAATATGACCTTCAAATCATGCACAAATGAACCGAAACAAAGTTATGAAACTGTTGGTGAAACATTCAATAATAACTGTGAATGCCCTTGGCTGCAGAATAGATGAACAACTGAAAAAGATCCCACTCAATCTGTTTAGAAGAACAATGATGAGTTTCAGAGAGAGAATCCACAAATATATCATAGTGGATGGAGAGCTCTTTGGTGATTAAATTACAATTTAACAAAATATTTATATGAATAAAATTCTTACAAACTTTTTGTTTGATTTGTTTCATCATTTGAACACTTATCTGTATAATGCTGTTAACTAGTTCATGTATAAAATCCTTAAAGACTTTTCTCCCACCCTGTATATTCTACAAAGTTAGAATCTCAAATCTGACAACTGTATTGGGTTAAATACTTTTTTTAACAATGAAATATAAAAAAAAAGCATCTTGGCCTCTAGCATGAAATACTGGTGAATAAGAATGAATTTGAATGATATCAAACTTGTACCACTAAATTTATCTAGGTTACCTTTTCTAGGAATTGGAGCCAACCAGATTTTTTTTTTTGTTCATTTGCCCATTGTTAAATCTACTTGGGCTTGAACATAATAAAAGCAACTTAACAGTCTGAAAGTTCATACCTGATAATATTTAAAAATCCTTGGAATTTGCTTAAAAAAGTCAAGATTTTCAGTGTGATTCTATTCAATAAAAAGAGAGTAAGTTATGATTGGAAACATGTTTCAAAATGTATTAAACAAAATATGATACATCAAAACTTAATGCTATTACTGCAAGTAGTGCAACCAACATTTGCTATTCTCATTTTAAATAACTTTCCACTAAGGAAAACAATAGAGTTTACCTCAATTACCAAAGATTCATATTCTTCTAACTGGGCTAATGCTGCTTCCAATTCAAAGTCAAGTTGTCTTTTCTGGAGAGAGAGAAAAAAAAATCCTGTATTAGAATGAAGATCTGTAAAAGGTTTGTAAATCATAAGGAAGCCCCCTGCATATTTTCATTTATCTACACTTCTTTACTCTCAGAAATGCCTGTTATAATGGGCTATTCTTTGCGGTCTTTTCTGAAGCAGAGGTATTATGAATAGCTACTCTTTCAGTCTGGAATTCATGCACACCATACAATTTTAATCTTGAGGATGTACGAAGGGCAGTCAGAAAATAAGTTTACATGGCATATAATTTCATAACTAAAGGACCTATATATTGAATATGTTTGTATCAGGTGAATTTGTTAATCATTGTTGGCAACACTGCACACTGATTTGGCTGCCATCTACCGTACATTGGTTATATGAGTCAGTTGAACATGGCGGCTTGACTGGAACAGTGCCCTGTCATTTCTGCAACGATATTCCGAGTGTGTCAGTCATAGGCATATGGGATGGCACTTTACTGAGGGGGTGGAAAAAATTTGCCTGCCCTGATTTCCACATAAGCACTATGTGTAGCATAAAATAACACAAAGGTTAGAGTATGAGTAACATATATTGAAGCCTTTTTGATATAAAAAACATTACAATTTACAAAAATGAGATAAATTTTGCTACAACATTTCTAAATGACAAGCAAAACTATGGCATTGCAGTTGATACAGAATTCAATAAGACCTCAACTTACGTTTTAATTATTAACTACAAGTATAGTAGCAAGTAATTAATTCAACTCAAGAAGTAAAAAAAAAAAAAAACAAAGGAATGTCAGGAAAAATTTGCCCTGAAAATGCTCAATTCCCTCATATGCCTATGCTGTCAGTGGTCAAGAATTTCTTGAGCGCATTGTCACAGAAGACAAGACATGGGTTCATCACTGTACTCCAGAAACAAAATGTGCCAGCATTGAATGGAAACACCCTGGGTCTCCATGACCAAAGAAGTTTGAAATTGTGAGGTCTGCTGGCAAAGTGATGGTTACCATAGTAGTAGTAGTAGTAGTAGTAGAGTGAGTGAGTGAGTGAGTGAGTGAGTGAGTGAGTGAGTGAGTGAGTGAGTGAGTGAGTGAGTGAGTGAGTGAGTGAGTGAGTGTAGAATGAATTTGAACATTTTTTTAGGTCTTCTAATACTTCCTGGTATTTACAAATCAAATAATGAGCCAATCTGTGAGCTATGGAGTACAAATAATGGCCGACCAGTATTCTCCAAAACCATGTCGAGAAACAGGTTTCAAATGTTGTCAAGGGTTTTACGATTTGATGATGCGTTGAGACGACATCAGCAAAGGTCCACTGATAAAATGTGTCCTATTAGACAGGTATTTCAAGAATGGGTAGATAATTTACAAATGTGTTATATTCCCAGTGACAATCTTACAATTGATGAGCAATTGGTTACATTTCGGGGAAGATGTCCTTTCAGACAATATATTCCCAGTAAACCGGGAAAATATGGTTTGAAATTTTGGGTTTGCTGTGACAGCCCAACATCTTACGTTTCTAACATTCAATTATATACTAGCAGAGAGGTAGGCCAAGAGAGGGAAGAGAATCAAAGAGCAAGAGTAGTGATGGACATGGTGAAAGGAATGGAAAAAGTGGTCAAAATGTAACATGTGATAACTTTTTCACTTCATTAGATTTAGGGAAAAAATTGAAGCAAATGGACTTAACATTATTAGAAACCATAAGAAAGAATAGGGAAGAAATTCCAACTCAACTTCTCACAACCAAAGGACGCCAAACATATTCATCTATGTTTGCTTTCTACACAGATGGAACTTTAGTCTCATACACACCAAAAAAGGGAAAAGTTGTAACATTGCTTAGCACCACTCACGACCAGCCAAAGATTGATACAACACATAATGACAAAAAGCCCATTATGATTTTAGATTACAATCGGACCAAAGGTGGCATTGACACAGCTGATCAAATGGTCCGGAAGTATTCAACCAAGCAAAAATGCAGAAGATGGCCCATGGTGGTATTTTATAACATGCTTGATATCAGCACTCTAAATAGCTTCATCATTTGGATGCATGTAAATAAAAATTACAAAAATGGAAAAAGTCACAAAAGGGCGACTTTTTCTAGTTGAACTAGGCAATCAGCTAATAAGTAATGAAACTCAAGTAGCACCATAATGTCCTCCTTCCAATACAGGAAATGAATATGATACACCAAATCCTAGTACTTCAGTAGACTCAAGGAAACGGGGATGATGCACGTTTTGTCCAGGAACTAGTGATAAAAAATCTCGGGACAAGTGCATAAAGTGTCAGAAGTTCGCTTGTGCTAATCACATCTCAAAAGTATGTCATAATTGCATATAGGTTGATGTACTGTACAATGAATGATTATATATATATATATATATATATATACAGGGCGTCCCAAAAAAATGTATACACACTTTAAATACTTATAAAGGCAGTGTTTATTAAAATACATTTCATTTTCAAAATGTAATAGAATCTACAGACATTATTTAATTGTTTTGTCAACGCCTGTTTTCAAACTGACGTCCGTTCTGGTCCAGGCACTGCTGATAACGCGAAGCAATGGAATCGCAAACATCACGAAACATTTCGTTTGGTATTTGTGTGCATTCTCGTTCAATGGCTGCTCTCAATTCAGCGACTGTTGCAGGTTTTATAGCGTAGACTTTGTCTTTTAAGTATCCCCATAAAAAAAAGTCTAGTGGTGTGAGGTCTGGTGAACGCGGAGGGTATTCTACGAAACCCCTTCGTCCAATCCACATCCACATCGTGCCAAGTACCACTCGCAATACTCCACTCTTCGGTCCGGATCATCTTCATTAATAGCATGGAATAATCTTGGAATGTAACTTTTCCATTGACAGCGCTTCAAAATGCGTTGGACAGACGATTCTGAAATTCCTACCTCACGACTCGTTTGCCGCACAGATTTTCTTGGACTTTGGTGATACGTTTCCAGTACTCTTTCTTGCTTTGTGGGGCTTGTCGATGTCCGTGGTCTTCCGGAACGCTTCTTGTGGACATTCTGAACAGTTCCATCGGCTTCAAACTTATCTCTAATTCGAGTGATGGTAAGTCGCGTTGGTGGATCTGTTTGAAACTCCCTCCTAAACTGTCTTTGCACTTCAACTGCGTTTTCACACTTCCAGTAGCATTTTAGAATGAATTTCCTTTGTTCAAAGCTTAGTCTGACTGCCATTATTAATTCTAATGGGTTTAACTTGGAAAGAAAGAAACATCAATTGAGCTATCAGCTGTTAAAGTGTGTATACATTTTTTTGGGACGCCCTGTATATATGAAAATTATTTCACGAAGGTAACACGTGAAAAATATTTATGATGAATAAAACCACGAAGGAAAGGAAACACAAAATGGTGCTCAAGCGCTTTCGTCCTTCGTGGTTTTATTCATCATATATATATATATATTTTTTTATTTTTTTGTATTGGGGCATTTACCGCCATTTCCCGCTATACGTTAGCGGATATCATGGCGAGGCGGAATATAAGAAAGAGAAACGGAGATGGGGGAAAGGCACTAGAAGTGGGAGGACAGCGGACGATGGGTGAGAAGTCACCTAAAGCTCAGATAGGATGCGAGATTGGGAGAGGAAGATAAAAAGACGGTCAAGCGAGAAGAGAGGGCTCTCAGCGAGCATAAGACGTAAATGATTGGGGAGGGGTAAATCAGAAAGGAACGGGAAGGCGCGACGACGTACTGACGACAGGGTGGGGCATTCCACAAGGATGTGAGAGATGGTGATGGGCGACTGGCAGGAGGCGCAACGAGGAGCCTCCTGCCGGAACATAAGGTAGCCATACATGAGGCACGTATGGCCGATGCAAAGCCGCGCAAGGACGACCTCTTTGTGTCGGGAGCGGTGGAAAGAGGACGCCCAATATGACAGGCGGGGGCGTATGGCCCAGAGTTTATTTCTGGTGGCATCGTCCCAGGACTGTTGCCATACACGGTCGTAGAATGAACGAAAGACCTGCACATAGTCAGAGAAGGGGAGCGGGCGGGGGAGGGGAGGCATCGAGGCGGCAGACCGGGCTGTGCAGTCAGCCGCCTCATTACCGGAAACACCAACATGGGCAGGAACCCAGCAGAAGGTGACCCGGATCCGGTGAACGGTGTGCAGGACATGGTACTCCTGTTGAATAAGGCATACGAGGGGGTCCGGGGAATCATAGCGCTCGAGCGCTTGAAGGGCGCTCAGCGAGTCCGAGAAAATGGTACAGAAAGACCGCGAGAAACCCGATACCAGACTGAGGGCTTCCAGAAGGGCAAAGAGCTCCACGGAAAAGATGGAGGCCTGAACCGGCAGGGGGATACCCCGGGAGGTAGGTGACAGCGACGGAGAGAAGACAGCGGCCGCGACACCTGCAGGGGAGCGCGAGCCGTCGGTGTAGACGGGAACGTCGTCCGAGTGGACGGGAAGATGGGCCAGAAAAGAAGACCAGAGGACGGTAGGAGACTCCTTACGCAGGCCACGAAGCGCCTGGCAGCGGCAGATAGGGGTGGTCAGCCAGGGGGGCGACAGGTCAAAGGAGAACGACAGGATAGAGGGTGGGGTGATCCCCATGGATGAAAAGATCTCGGCCAGAGAGGCAGCGAAATGCCACGTGTCAGGCCGGGGTAGCGCCTGGGAGATCGCGGAGAAGAGTAGGGACATCGGGAGGCGGCAGATGCGAAGGTAACACTTCGCCATGAGAAGGCCCCGGCGAAGGGGCAGGGGGGGGTGCCCGCAGTCCACCTGAAGACTAGCGACAAGGGACGAGCGGAAGGCACCCGACGCCAGGCGAAGGCCACGGTGGAGAAGAGGATCCAGCATATGGAGTGCCGGAGAGGAGGCAGAGCTGTAGACCACACAGCCGTAGTCGATGCAGGATTGCACCAGAGAGGTGTACAGGCGCAGCAGAGTACGCCTGTCCGCCCCCCAGGTCATGTGGGACAGGTGACTCAAAAGGGAGAGGGTGCGGCGAGATGATTGCCGCAACCGCCTAAGGTGTGGAACCCAACCGAAAAATTCGTCGAGGGTCATACCCAGGAATTGAACGGATGGGATGAGGGGAAGAGGAGTGCCGGCAAGGGTAAGGGCGAAGGTATGCGACAGACGGAGGCGCCGAGGACGGAAAAGCATACTGGAAGACTTAGAGGGTGAGAAAGCATAGCCAACCGAGGACGCCCAGCGAACCACCGCGTTGATGGCTAGCTGGAGTCGACGTTCAGCCAAAGACGGGAGGCGGCCAGAGCAATAGATAGCCAGGTCATCGGCATAGAGGGAGCTACGAACGGAAGTAGGCAGGACCGTAGCGACTGTGTTCATCACTAGTGAGAAACACAGGACGCTAAGGACACTACCCTGAGGGACACCCTCCTCCAACGGAAAGCGGTCAGAGAGGGTAGAACCGATGCGGACGCGGAAAGAACGGGCGGACAAGAAGTTATAAATAAAGGAGGGGAGAAAGCCTACGAAACCCAGGGAGCGTAAGCAGTCAAAGACCGCGCTCCGCCGAGTAGTATCATAGGCCTTCTGGAGGTTGAAAAAGACGGCGAGTACAAAGTGACGCCGGGAGAAAGCCTCCTGCACATCGTGGCTGAGGAGGAGGGGGTCGGTGGTAGACCGGAAGCGCCGGAAACCAGCCTGGGTAGCAGGGTATTGGTCACTCGCCTCCAGAGTAAGGGACAGCCGCGAGGCGACCATCGCCTCCATAACCTTGCAGGCGCAGCATGTCAGGGAAATGGGGCGATAGTTCGACGGGAGTGAGGGGTCTTTATCGGGCTTCGGGATGGGGACGACGATAGACTCACGCCACCGGTCCGGGAACGAACCCTCCAACCAAATCCGGTTATAGAGGTCCAGTAAAAAGCTGAGAGCAGAGGGGTGGAGGTGCCGTAACAAGTCATAGGGGATATTATCGGGGCCGGGTGGGGAGGAGCGTCGGGGGCGGAGGGCCTCCCGAAGCTCCGTCATGCGGAAGAGGTGATTATAGGGGTCATCCCTATGAGGTGGAAAATCCGGTGGGTCGCGGCGGGAATGGGGGGAATCGGAACTGGAGATGGCTGCGAAGTGCGCCGCGAGTGCGTTCGCGACGGCCTCCGGATCGGAGACGAACTCGTCGTCCCCGACCCGAAGCACCGGGGGTCGAGGAGGGACACGGGTCCCCTCAAAACTACGCACCTTGCGCCAAACAGTCGAGGGGGCAGTCGAGGAGGAGATCCCGGACACGTAACTCCGCCAGGAGGTACGCCGGGCCAGTTTCAGGACCCGACGGGCCACTGCCTTCAGGCGCTGAAACTCGATCTTGTGCTCCAGCTGGCGGGTCCGGTAGAAGCGGCGGCCGGCACGGCGCCGCTCCTGAATGGCATGGGAGCACTCTGGGGTCCACCATGGGACGCTTCGCGGCCTGGGGGAGCCAGAGGTACGGGGGATGCAACTGGCGGCAGCCGAGAGGATCTTACTCTCGAGGAAGGCGAGGGCCTCACTGACGGAGGGAAAGGCAGGAATTGATGGCGAGATCGCCGTGCCCCTCGCGTATGAGGCCCAGTCTGCTCGGGCGAACAGCCAGCGCGGGCGGACAGAGGTGGGGGGGAGGAGACGGGTCGGGGTAAGACACACTGGGAAATGGTCACTGCCGGAAAAATCCGGCAGGACCTCCCAGGTGAACTCCGTCACGATTTCGAGGGAAACTAGGGAAAGGTCGATACAGGTGAAACTGTCGTGGGCCGAGTGAAGGCAGGTTGGGGAGCCATCGTTCAGAAAGGTGAACTCGAGCTCGTCCATAAGGGAGAGAAGGGTCCCGGAGAGAAAGGTGGAGCAAACGTCCCCCCAGGCCGGGTCCCGACTGTTGAAGTCCCCGAGAATCAGGAAAGGGCGGGGAAGCTGAAGAATTAGGTCACGGAGAGAATCGGGTGGAAGGCGTACGTTAGGGGAGAGGTAAAGAGAGCAGACCGTGAGCTGGCGCCCCAAAGAAAGGTGCACGGCCACAGCTTGCAGGACTGTACGGAGCGGGAGGGGGCGGAAAGGGACGGAGCGGTGCACGAAGACCGCGGAGCCCCCCCTCCCCGCCCCATCGAGAGGCAGGGAAGGGAGCCCGCAGTAGCCGGACACTCGAGGGAGGGAACGGGATCCCAGAATCGTCTCCTGAAGGCAGAAACACGCCGGACACCTGGAGGCCAGGAGAGAGGAGAGACTCTCGAGGCTTACCAGGAGCCCGCGGATGTTCCACTGCAGGAGCTAGGTATAGGGAGGGGTAGGAAAGTCAGCGAAAAGGATGGTTATGGGGTGGGTGGGCCGATCGGGCGGCCCGAGATTAAAGAGGGAATCGGAAAGCCCCGGGGTCCAACGAGGGACGCCGAACGAGGGCGAAGGCGAGGGTCACCCCGACGAGGGGGCGATGTGGAACCAGACGCCGGCAAGTCCTCCAGAAGAGGAGTCTCCCGGACGTCCGGGGGAGAGCGATGCAGAGAAGGGGATGTGAGGGGTATCCAGAATGCCCCTCCCTTCACCGGAGGTGCAGGGGAGGCAGGACTACGAGGGGGAGTGGAAAATAATACCTCACCCAGAGGCATTGGCAGGTCGAGGAGAGAGATGGGGCGGGTCAAGCGCGGGGGCGTGCACGTCCCACCCACGCCGACCAGGCGGGCGAGTTCCCCCTCCAGTGGGTCCATCGACCGGGCCGGAGAGGGGTGTATCTCAGCCCCCACCACGAGGGCCGTCGGGGACCCCAGGGGGGAGCGTGCATAACGGTTGCGCAGTGGGGATGGTGAGGACACCGGGGCGGTAGGGTGAAGGGGGCGTTTGTGTTTGGGAGAGGAAGGTGATGCGAGGCCTTGGCTTCGAACCTTTTCGGGTCACTACTGGCGCGGCGCTTGCGGCCCCTACCCCTCCGCCGTGCGGCCCGCATGGGTGACGGCGGGTCACGATCCGGAATGGGGGTGGCCGAAGGCGCCGGTGGAGAGGGCGTAGAAGGGGCAGGGGGGTTGCCGACGAAGCATCGGCGTTCGCGGAGGGAGCACGTGGGGACGCGCTGGTAGTACGGGGAGCCGCGGTAGGAGTCCGCTGGGCGGCAGAGGATGGACTGGGAGTAGCGGACACGGTGGATGGAGGCGCGTTGGGAACCGCCGGTGAGGGCGGGGTCCGGGCCGGCGGCGGCCGGGAACGGAGAGCCTCGGCGTACGAGGCACCACGCCGGGCCTCGCAGCCACGCAACCGGTCCCGCGCCTCCCGGGCGCTGAGAAACTCTGATGAACAGAGGGCCCGAACCTCCCTCTCAAAGAGGAAGGATGGGCAAGAGCGGGATGAAGCAGGGTGTGGTCCATGGCAGTTGGTGCAGGAAGGTGGAGCAGTACAGGGCAAGGGGTGGGGAGGGCCGCCGCAGCGGACACACAACGAGGCCGGCTGATGGCAGGAGCTGCTCACGTGGCCAAACCTATTGCACTGAAAACAGCGCGTAGGATCTGGCACGTATGGTCGTACCGAGAATTCGCACGCTCGTCTCTCACCAAAGCCCCAGAATACCGAAACGGGGGGCACCAGTGAGTCGAAAGTGAGGAGCAGGCGATGAGAAGGGGCGGTTGGGGATCGCGATCTGTCGGGAAAGCGGTACACTCTCACAACACCCTGGGAGGCGAGGTCAATCTGGAGGTCTTCCACCGGGATAGGGAGAAGACGAGCAGCGTAGATTGTGCCCTGGCACTGATTGAGGCGGGGGGACACCGTGATCCGGCAGCCCAGGACATTGGGGATAGCGAGCAGAGAGGAGGTTTCGACAGAGGAACGCGACCTTATCAGAATGGAGCCATCCCTCTGAGGCCGAAGGTCAAAACGAGCCGTCCCCGTCACCCCATGGATTGCTCGAAAGAGGCGTTCATGGTTATTGGGGAGGGGCTTGGAGGAGGAGGGGCGGAGGACGAGGAACTTGTCCACCGTCCTAAGGCCGAGCGAAGCCATCAGGCCAAACACCACTGGTACTTCGAGGGGACGGGGAGACGAGAAAGGCAGACGGCGACGTCGGGTCCCACGTCCCCCAGGGGCCGAGGGGGCCAGGGGCGATGAGGCCCGACTGGAGTGGGAGGCGACCGGGGCCGCGGGCTTCCCACCTGAGGGTGAAAAAGCAGGTGGGTCCCTATCGGGACGTGGAATATGGGGGGATCCAGGGGTCGGGGGGTCCACTGCAGGTCCATCCGCCACTGGCGGGGGTCGGGCAGCGGCGCCATGAGCCTGGGGAAGAGAGGGAGAGGGTGTCGGCAAGAAGAGCAGACGGGGTGGGCGAGGGCTGCCGACTGCCCTTACCAGACCCAAGGTCCAAAGAGGTAGTCAGAGGGAGGTCAGATGCACAAGCCGGGTCATCAACGAGGTCCATTAGATTTGTAAATGTTTCCATAAAGAAAATTTTTATTGTTGTTTCGTGCCCGGGGCCGCGGGGAACCGATTACCCAGGGCCCAAGGGGACCAAGCGCATGCCGGCAGGGGATGGGTGCCTCGTCCCATGGAGGTACCCCCATTTCAAAAGGGGCCCTTGCAGCGTCGAAAGTTCTCCCCCACCGGCAGCAAAGACCAAGTTCTATATTACAAAGGATTTTTTGTATTTTAAATTTTTTTTTATATCTGTAATAGGGCCCATTTAAACTTTTTTTTTGAACTTGCAAACTGCATGTAAAGGCTTTTTTTTGGTTATAATGTATTATATGTTAATATGTATAATAAATAATGTATAATTAATGTATAATTAATGTTGCTTGCATCCTTTATTACATTTCCGACTTAGGGGTCCAAATGTAACCCCTATGGTAAAAATTGTTTGAAAATTTTCTGGGAGTTAGAGGGTTAAAAATTAAAAGATGCAAACCAGTCTGACACAAAATGAGGGATGACTGTACACTAATATTTTTTAACTGCAAAATCACCTTTCTAAATTTGTATGCTGGGTCAATTTGCATAAAATTTCCAGCATGACCCAAATGAAGAATCTGGCAAATAATCCTAAGATATTTGTACAAAATCAGGATATCTCTGGTGCAATCTCAGTGCAGTTTTCTCATAGACCTATTTCAGTGTTGGTGCAAATTTTTCCAAATTCTGGAAACTGTGCCTCTTTAAAGTTACAGGTAAAGCTAGGCCAAGGCAGTTTGCCTTCTTTAATTGAGGCTAAATTAGTCTCAAAACTACATTCAAATGAAGTCAATAAGTGAACTTACTTGCTGAGATGTATCAACTTCAAGATATTTAGCATAATCTTCTGCAACATATTTTAGAAAAATGCTTCCATCATCTTCGCTGGGATTCATATCTACGAGTTGTATATCAATTAAAGTTGTTTTCTATTGGTCCAACTAACTTGAGGTCAGCAATCTCAAACTCAAGTTGTGATGTTCTACTGGGCAAAGCAATAGCTAAAACTGAAGATTTGATAAGACTTTGCACAACTCAACTCCTGAGATAGCTTGAGGAAAAGTGTCATTACTTTTTGTAAACAAACAATTTGTCATCTGCAGAACCAAAGATATTTCAAAAACTCACTACTCTATTTGATGATGATAATGATAATAATAAACTTTATTTACTGGAGGTAAATCCCATAAAAAAGTACAGTATTCATTAAGGTAATAAATGACACACTAAATCAAATAATATATAATATATTTAAGAACTAAAAACAGAACATAGCTAATATACGTATGTATTAAGTATTAATCCGAGAGTGGTGGCATTTTTTTTTTTGGTCCTGTATGGGCTTAAATGAGTCAGGGTAATTTTTTACCCTGCACCACCACTCTTGAGTTAATAATAAAAATAATAAAAACTAGGGTTGGCAATATTGGCCACTTTTTTTAAAAAAGCCTAGCCCACCTGGGTTTTCAGGTTTTTTCAATAAAACCCACTAAAGAGGGGGGATTTTTTTTTTAATATTCCCATAAAATCACTTGTTTTGTATGCAGGATATATTATTTTCTAGTATGGTCCATGCATCTAATAAAATGCATTAATAATTAAAATTGATGTAATAAAATTTAAAAATAACTTCCTTTTGTTTCTTATGACATAGGGTTTATCTCAGGTTACTGTCAAACTTTATAAATATTAATGATGATTTGCATATGTTTTATCCATGTGCAATTCATGTTTAATTAAAATGTTGGCTAAAATGCAATAACTAAATTACCTCTTTTCCTCATTCCTCTTTTAAACAATATTAGCTAATTATAAGTTCTATGAATGTAGTGTTAGACTGTTTTTTTGATGCGACATGTCAAAGAACCCACCAGATGTCAAAATATATTGAATTTAGTTCTGAGTAAAGAAGGGAGTGTTATTACTAATGTTAACACAAGTGACCCATTAGGAAGCTCAGATCATGCTGCAATAGATTTTGATATAGCTAGTGACTGATAGTGGAGAGAAAGATTGGAAAATTGAGTATTATGATTATAGAAATGGAAATTACAAGAAATTTGGCTAAATATATAAATGGACAAATCTGGGATGTGGGAGACAAAGATCCTGATGAAATGTGGGTAGCTTTTAAACAGATTTTGCAAAGCGGTATTGACATGTTTGTACCTAAAAAAAGATGTAAAAAGCCCTTATGGTCCAACAGAAAGAATGAATGAATGAATAGCAGTGCTTCACCAGTGCTTCAACTACTAAGGTCATATCGTGCCAAAACTAAAGGAAAGAGAGAGCACAAGGGGATGGGGTAAGAGGGAATTTGAAGGAGCAAAAGTTAAGGAAAAGTCGTGATAGAGAAAAGGAAAAACACCATGATCAGCAAAGGGAGGAAGAAATTATGCCCAAGTCATATTAAATAAAGAGTAGAAGGCCAGTTTGACGAAGAAAAGAGAAAAGAGTGTCCTTAGGTACTGGTGTAGAGTCACCCAACAACATAGTAAAAGTAAGAGTGGAGCCTGAAGGGCCAAAAGGGAAGAACTGGGAGTGAGCAATGGCAAAGGCAGGACAAACTAAAAGCAAATGTGAAACAGAGATAGGAATGCCACATGGGGAAGAGGGGGCAACATCTCCCATCATAAGATGCCCATGTGTGAGGCAAGTATGACCAATGCATAGATGCATCAGAGAGGTTTCTGACCATCAGTCACGCTGGCAGGAGGAAGGCCACCGTTGAATTGTGGGCTTCAACGCCCTCAAGGAATTCCCAGTCACATCCTCCCACTGGTGCTGCCACCACCAAAGGAGTGCTTCCCGAAAAACCCTCATAAAGTCCAATGCCAGGAGAGACATGTTAGGGTCAAAGGGCAGGGAGGACACCACCTTCATCGTGGCATCCACGCATTCGTTGCCCAGAATGCCGATGTGGGAAGGTACCCAACACCTTATGGTGTGATGAAAGAAGGACCAGCCAGTCCTGAATCTGCCACACCAGTGGGTGCAGAGAGACAAGAGAGGACAGGGTCTCAAGAGCACTATGGGAGTCAGAATAAATAATAAATGATGTAGAGGGGAGCTGAAAAAGGAGCTGAAGCGTCAAAAGAATAGCCGATAGTTCCGCTGTAAAGATGGAAGCTGCTGAGGGGAGGGATAATGATTTAGTTTTTGATGGGAAGACAGCTGTGCAGCCCACTCCAAGTGGAGAGAGAGCCATCTGTGAACCAGCATGGGAAGAGGAATGGGATAAGAATAGTTGCCGAAGGGCAGATGGATGGAACTGGGACTGGGACTTTGGTAGAGTAGTGTGTGTCACTTTTGGACTTTTTTTGAAAAGTTATGGTGCTTACCTCTTATATTGTGACAAATTGACCAAAAACCATGAATAAACCAAAAAAGACAATCTAGTAATATTTAGGGTCCCTGCCCCCCATTTGAAAAATAAGCCCCCTATTCACACAAAAAATGGTGATTTTTGGAGATATTTTTGGTCATAGTTTCCTCACTGATCATCGTATTTGAAAAATTTTGCTACTGAAATGTAGAGAATAATAATGCATTTCAATCTGAATAGTTTTTATTAACCTTTGAGTTAAATTTATTAAATTTTTTTATATCTCTGGTCATTCTGATGCATTTTCTAAGAGAAAAATGCTGCTGTTTTATATCTTTGGAAGATCTGAACTACAATAAAATATTATCTTATATACTTTGGATGTCACCACCATCCATAGAGCATCATCCCAATGCAGCTCTGCAGCGATGGGCTTTGAAAATATAAATCAAAAAAGCAGATGGGCTTAAATGAGCAACACTTTTTTGGTTTAGAGATTCAAAGTGGGAACAACTTTGCACATGTTTAGTAGATTAAAATTAGTAAATTTTGCAAAAAAAAAAAAAAAATAATAACTGTAGACTTAAATTTTTATTAATCTAAAAAAATATGCAAAGCCCAATCATTTTTTTTATTTTGAAATGCACACACACAATTTTAATCAAATAGAAACAAAGTGCTATTCTTGAAATTATAATGAAAAATTGTAAATGAAATGAAATTATAAATGGAAAGAAATTACAAATTCAAGAGACCTTGTTTGGAAAACTTTGGGAAAACATGCCTATTTTCCTCTACAACTTGAAGCAATGCCTGAAATTACCTTCATCCCTACATGAGCCATGAAAATCCTGCAAAAGTTTGATACCCCTTTCTGCAGTGTCATTAACAACCTTAGTTGAAGAGAGTATTCTCTTCATCCATTGAAAATCATTGTTGCTGTCCCATGTTACAGCCGGAGTCCTTATCCAATCTCCCATTGAACCAAGGACTTTGAATACAAACCATGAGTTTGGACCAACTAATTGCTGAATTTTAATTCATTCTTTTAGGATGGGAAATATCAGCTTACCCTGTTTGAATTCTGGTGGTTGATTGAGAGGAAAGTTTTATGGCCACCTAAGTGTCCTTTTCACTATGAGGTACATCTCCAAAGAGAAAAAGGGTTACAAGTTCTTCAGATAGGTACCAGTAATGACCTTTTAGAGTGTTGAGGGCAGCTTCCGCTACTTCCATGTCAATCTTTTTGTACTGAACTAATTTGTTGTATAGGAGGAAGTCATTTTCAGGAGCCTCAAGTGGGTTGATGACTTATAGCCAGTACTTGGAGTAGATCAGTGATGTAAACAAGCATACTCTTTCCAGCTTTTCTATTGTAACATTATCATATCTGGCTTGGTCTGAAAATGCTAACATCTTATTTGTATACAATATGATAGCCATCCATCTGGCATGATGGAGAGCTCTTGGCTTGATCCAGTGTATTCCTCTGGCAGGAATTTCTCCTAAAACGAGCATAGTTGTTTCAGCTACCTCTTTGTAATCATCCCTGGGAAGGCTCTGGGTTATCTTTGAGCAAATCTGTCATGAAATCTATGATGCATTTTTTCAGGTCCTTGAGATGTCTATCATTGATAGATAGCTGTTTGAAGGGTTGCTTAGTACCTAGCTTCTCCCATATAACATCTCTGAAGGTCTTGAAAGATTCGTTTTCGGGTGAAGTAGATTTTTCAAATACCTTTAGATACACTGCTGACAAAACTCGTTCTGCCATATGGTGGTGACATACAAGCCATAATAATTTTTTCCCAAAGAGGTCTTCCAGTACTTTACAAGCCCCTTTTATCCAGCCAGTATTGGATGAAGTAGTATCAAATACCATTCCATAAACCTTATCCTGTAATTTCCATTCTTGGATTGTGCTAAAAACAGTACAAGCTTGTGTCGATCCAGTTGAGACACCGATATCGAGAGAAGTTTCTCAACATTCTCTCCCGATATAAGTATTGCCAATCAATCCTGCTTTCGTCCTGAAACATTCAGTATCATTTTGCTGTCCCAGTGGACTACACAATACAGGAATACCTCGGATAAGATGGTTTCAAACAGGACAGATTTCGCAATAGGACGGATTGAATATTATAATATAAAATTAATTATTTAATGTAATATTTAAGATATTTATAAAAGGAATGTCAGTGTGACGATATATTAAGTTTCAAACAACCCGCACGCGGTCTATTCTACGGTATTTGTATCAGTACGAGTCAGTATTGTACCGACCACAGGGAAGTGCAGACATGTCAATATTTTCGCTGCATAAATCCAACCCCTATACTGTATTTATAAACAAACTTAATCATGACCACTAAAAGGAAAACTCTGAGTGTCAACGCAAAATTGTTAAGAAAAAAGATCAACTTAAAGAGCATGGCATCGCTACCGCAGATTATATGGCAAAATCATTAACAAGTTCATTCTTATTGTTTTATTTCACATTTAAACATGTTAAATCATTATAATTATCGAAAATAATCATACAAAAAACGTAATTTAAAATGTCTTGGAACGACCTACAGTATTTCCCATTAAAACAGGCCTCGAACAGGGCGGTTTCAAACAGTGTGGCATGTCGGTGGAATGAATTAACCGTCTTATCCGAGGTATTCCTGTATTGAGGTGGGTTGAACGACTCTTTAATAGTGTCAGCATTAGTTTTCCTCAACTTCTTTGCAGCTCGCGCAGAAGTACTTTTCGATAATGACATCTCTTTTAAATCTAGCCCACATTCAGCTGCTACCAGATGCAAATGTCGAGCGTTGTCCGAATGATAGTCCTAAACGACCAGCTGTATTAGATACCGTATTAATGTTGACTGTAGTAACTTAGGACATTTTGATGGGCCTGGGCTCGGAGTAAGATCATCTTCACCATTACTTGAGTCCACTAACTCGCCTTCAGATGATTCAAGTTTGTCTCTCTCTTCTTCTAATGCCTTTCGCTCTTTTTCTTTCAATTTTCTTCATTCTTCATCTTCTATTCTAGCAGTCTTTTTGATCAGTTTGGCTACATAAGCTTTAGCGATCAGACCCAGAGAATATATTCTAGCACTTCGCTGATCTTCCACAAAGTGAAGACCCTCATTCTTCTGTTGTATAGTTCTCAATGTATCATTTTGGATCTCATTACATACATTTTCGGTTGATATATCAAATAAGTTATCTAAACGAGACAGGAAAGATATTTTTTGGGTTTCATAACATTTCTTTATATTTTTACCCACCTTCTCATGCTCTTTTATCAAATCCCACATTTTTTTGGATCCTTTCTGCTTTCTAATGGATTCTGATGGTATGCCAGCCATAATCCACACCTTTTCTACCTTATCTAATACTCTCAAAATATTTTCTTCCTTTGACACATTGTTGCTTTTCATTTGATCCCTTCTCAAGAAGAAAAAGTGACTGAGAACTTCACTATTCGTTGGAAGCATGCTTCCTTCTCTTACGCATATGTCTTCCACTAACTTTCCCAATAAAGAATCATATTTTCTTAGGTCTGTTCTTAATACTGGCTTACTGTTAGCCATGACTACTGACTAATTTTAACAAACTATGAAATTTAGCAAATCTATAATAGAATTCTGAAAGAAAAGTAAATTTATCATACATTTGAATTGAATTGAATTTCGAATTGAATAACCTTTATTAATAATAAAATAAATATAGTACGGTAGTCTTTTTACACTTTACAATTTTTACAATGACATGAATAATTGTGAAACTCAACTATTTATTTTTTTAATTTAATTTGGCCCTTAATCTTTAGGCTTCACTGGGCTCTTATTAAAAATAAGTTATATTTGCATACTTTTTGTAGATAAAACCTGGAAATACTGTAAATAAATGTTATAGAAATGAAAACAGGGAAAAATTTCATAAGGTCCACTGAAATATCAGCACCGTATACAACTAAAATAGTTTTAAAACATTCACAATAAGAGGATACCATTATTCTCTACATTTTGTTAGCAAAATTTTTGAAATACAATGATTAGTAAGGAAACTATGACCAAAAATATCTCCAAAAATCACCATTTTTTGTGAATAGGGGGCTTATTTTTCAAATGGGGGCAGGGACCCTAAATATTACCCAAGTCTTTTTTTTGGTTTATTCATGGTTTTTGGTCAATTTGTCATAATATAAGAGGTAAGCACCATAACTTTTCAAAAAAAGTCCAAAAGTGACACACCCTATGGTACAGTAGAAAGGAGGGAGCAGATACAGAGGAGAAATGGTCCAGGGGGGTAGTTGGAAGGGGGGAGAGGATAGCACTCGCCCCTCCACCCCCAGAGAAGACAGGATGGGAGCCATTCAGAGACCAAATGGTCGGATCAAGTGGGGATGGTGGTCAAAGCATGCTGCAGTGGAAGGACCAAAGAGGGATTGGAAGACCAGGGTGAGAGAGAACTACCAAACATGAAAAAGATATTTGAGACCCTCCAAGGTACAATGGGCATCCAATGGGAGATGGCCATTCTCCATGTACAGGCTGACAATTGGAGAAGATCGGAATGCGCCAGTGCTGATGTGCACACCTAAGGAGCGAATTGGGTCCAGCATGCGCAGAGCAGAGAAAGGGGCAGAGGAATAGGCCCGACAGCCATAATCCAATTTACTTTGAACCAGGGAGTGGTAGAGTCACCAAAGAGTATGGCAGTCAGCACCCCAGTCAGTATGAAAGAGGAACTTAAGAAGGGTACAAGTCTGAAGGCACAAAGCCTTCAGAGACTTCAAATGGGGAATTCAGGAGAGGCGGGAATCAAGGAGGCCCAGAAATCTAGTTTCAGGCACAATGGAGACTGGTGAACCATAAAGAGAGGGGGAACAGCAGTGCAGCGGTGGTGGCAGCAAAAATGCATTGCCACCATTTTTGTAGAAGAAAATCAGAACCTGTGGTCTGTGGCCCATTTGGAAACTGAATCCAGGGCCCGCTGGAGGATACGCTCAAGGAAGGCAGATCGGGAGCCAGAGCAATATATGGCTAGGTCATCGACATAAAGGGTGGCCTTAATCCCCGGGGGCAGGGCCATCACCACATCGTCGATCACCAACGTGAAGCAAACGATGCTCAGGATGCTGCCCTGGGGGACTCCCTCCTCCTGCAAATGCACAGAAGATAGGGAGGTACCCACCTGAACTCAAAAAGAATGGGAAGTCAGAAAGTTGGAGATAAAGGAAGGGAGAAAACCTCGAAAGCCCAAAAGATAAAGTTTTCAGCAGATGCACCATCACCAGGTGGTGTCATACATTTTCTCTAAGTCAAAAAAGACTGCATAAAGGTGACATCACTCTGAAAATGACACAGGGCCGCTGTTTCGAACTGAACTAAAATGTCAGTGGTACTACAGTTCCTGCGAAAACCAGTCTGTGTAGGGGAAAGTAAATTGTAGTGTTCTAGGTGCCACATCAGTCGCTGGGAAACCATCTTTTCTAAAAGTTTTGAGAGGCAGTTAGTGAGGAGTACTGGGTGGTAATTGAGAGGAGATGTCAGGTCCTTACCAGGTTTAGGAAAGGGGAGCACCACTGCTTCCTTCCAACAGAAGGGGAAGGTGCCCCCTACCTAGATCCAATTGTAAAATGTGAGAAGAAAGAAACTGAAGGGTGGAGGTGGCGAAGCATTTTGAAATGAATGCCATTAGGGCTGGGAGCAGAGTTACCACAAGAAGCTAATGCCGATCTCAGCTCTGACATAGAAAAAAGGCGGGTGTAAGGGAAATTATTGGGAGTTTGAAAAAGATGGGGGGAGTGAACAAGCGAAGCCTTACAGTGGAGGAAGGCAGGATCACGGTAGTTGTGTCGGGAGATGGAGGCTATGGTCGAGGCCTGGTCCAACAGAAGTGTATACAAAGCTAGGAAGAAGAAATTACAATGTTGGAAGCATTATCAGGAAACTAAGGATTACCTGGACTATTTAAGATATAAAAAAGCCAATTAGTGGACTGGTCTCGGATATATTTTATAAATCTCAAATCTGGAGGCATTGGCATAGGCAGTTATATGTTCATCATACACAGTGATCCACCAGCCTACTTAGTCAGTGCTCCAGACAGGACCAGACATCTATCTCTTAATCTTCTATGGACCTCTTGTATAATGTTTGTACCTGTTGGGTCTGAAATAAAGTGTTTGTTTGTTTGTTTTGTCCCATTCAGTGATATTCAAGAATTGTCACCATCATCTTCAATATTTTCTCTCATCACTTTATTATTATATATTTTTATATTTCAGTGAAATAATCCATACAGTACACATTGCAGTACATACTTAAATACAAATTATTTACAGGCACAATGACACTTTCAAATAATTCATCAATGAAGTACAAAGAAATAGTTTTACCCATATCCAGAAAATGATAGTTAATTGCCTGGTCAACTGACAATCCCCCATCTACCTTTTTTTTTTGTAATTCTGGACACAAAGAAAGCAAATTAGTAGCCAATTTCAAATAAGTTTAGATAGGTTATGTGATCATAAAATTGCATTTCCTATGTAACATTCTGTAGGATAATTTCTCAGTATGATTTGTGGTAGCTATGTGAAATTTTCGGTAATTATTGAATGTTTCACCAACACTGAAATTAATATCCAAAATACATTTTTCTAATGTATTTTGGTGTGTTCTGTTCAAATATGACATTCATATTTTGTGCAAATGAACCAAAACAAAGTATTTTGGATATTAACAAAAACTAAACAGGCTAGGAACATATATACATATATATATATATATAAGACCTAACCTAACCTTAACCCATGTGTTCTCCAATTGCGTGTACTTACCAGGGGGATTCACCCCCCTAGACTCCCCATGATAATAGTATATACGTACTAAATTTGGTAATTATTGAATGTCAAGGTCACTGTTGGTGAAACATTCAATAATAACCAAATTTTCATTGATAAAGTAGGAAGGAAGGAAAATATAGATAACAAAAAACAGACAATATATAAATTCTGGAAAATATGATATCAAATGGTTAAATCACAGCAGAGAGAGTGAAGACATCAGGAGGTGCCATTGGAAAGGCTAGACCTCCAACATTTTATCACATCACAAGTGTTGCTTCTATTTTTTTATTATTTTATTATAAATTATAGCTGCTAAACTGAGCTATATATAGAATTCTCACATTAACTGTCAAACACATGTCTTTACTAACTACAATAACCATAACCACCCATATAATGTCCACAATTAGTACAGTAGTGGTATTGATGAATGATCTACAAAATCCAAAGTTTTTGAAGTTAATGTATAGCTAGTAGATGTGTGACAATCTACAGAGATCAAATGGATCTTAATTTTGCATGTAACTGTACTTATGGTTTGTTTATATTAACAGTGGAGCCACCCAGATGGGCTGAAGGACCCCTAGTGTGCCCACTATAAAATTTTTACCATGTTACAAGTAATTTTTTGATAATTTAAAAAGTCAATCTTCTAAAACTTCTTTATAATTTAGCCCATTAGTGCCCATTGGTAGAATTTTGTACCAACAAAGTTGTTTGTCATTATTCCATCACTTGTTCTTGTATTCAGTGATCTTCGGTATGAGTCATTGATATGACTCAATCTTTTAAATTGAGTCATATCGGTTAATATTTGTCTTTTCACCCACTCACACATGTTTAAAACAGTATAATATATTGAATTACCATTCAAAACTGACTAAGAAAATATATATCTTATGTTGTGCAAATTTGTTCAAATGTACTTTTTTAATAAAATATATTTCCTATTTTGGCTATAATGTACAGTACCATACTTTTTTTCATAAAATATTTTTCCTGATTGGGATATTTTTTCACTACTCTGCGACTTAATTAATTTGTTGGGTTTTGTTCTGGCTATTTTTTTTTTTCTAATTGGATTCAGTTTAGTGGTGTTTGTGATAGAATTATGACGTGCCATTTGTGTGATTTTGACTTTGAGAACTTGATTCATCATGTGCCCTAGATGAAGACAAAGGATTGGGTGTTTTTATCAATTACGGTATTATTCTCTCATCCTTAACTTGCCCAAATGTGACAGAGAGTGCCTATTATGAAAAGATCAAAAAGGTCAACTGAAGGCCCAGTTAGGTCAACTGAAGGCCCAGTTAGGTCAACTAAAGGCCCAGTTAGGTCAACTAAAGGCCTGGTTAGGTCAACTAAAGGCCTGGTTAGGTCAACTAAAGGCCTGGTTAGGTTAATTGAAGGCCTGGTTAGGTTAATTGAATGCCAAGTTGGGTCAACTGTATACCCTTGATGATTGGTTAGGTTAAGTTATGATATTTGTTAGTTTAAATGAAAATGATGAGAGCAAACTTTTCTGGTTAATTTTGAGGTGTTTTGTACGAAACTGCCATCCATTTCCTGTGCAAATACGTAGTTTTTGAGATGATGATATCTCAAAAACTACGCATTTGCACAGGAAACAGATGACAGATTCATGCAAAACACCTCAAAATTAACCAGAAAAGTTTGTTCTCATCATAAAAACAGACTGGGTATAAATATGAATAATTACCATCATATCAATTACTCATAAGTATTGAAGATCACGTAAATACAAGAAAAAGTGATGCAATAATGACAAACAATTTTGTTGGTAAGAAATTCTACCAATGGCACTAATGGGTTAAGAGATGCACTACAGTGTATTCATTCTATTAATTTTATTTGTAATGAGAGAAATCCTTTACATTTTGGTCATCTGATGTTATGTGGTTACAGTGGCCAGATGTCTGGCTTTAGGCAGACAGTCCGCCTTTTGAGCACTCTGTCCTTAGGGTGGCCATTTCCAAAAAGGAGGACACTGCATATGTGGCCATACATTAACATATATATATATATATATATATATATATATAATATATAGATGTTAACGTACGGCCACATACGTAGTGTCCTCCTTTTTAAATGGCCACCCTATATGTGGTATATATTTATGCTCATGGCATAAGATATTAAAGAATTGTAATAAATTAATTTCAAATAAAATGCATATATAGTGGGAGGGTTATCATTCATCATTCCATGGTAAAACATGGTAACATGGACTCATGGTAAAAGTTTTATAGTGAATACACTAAGGGCCCATCTGCTCATCTGGGTGTCTCCACTATTAATATAAACAAACCATAAATACAGTTCCATGTAAAATTAAGATCCAATTGATCTCTGCTAATTGCAGATTGTCACACATCTACTAGCTGTACATTAACTTCAAAACTTTGGATTTTGTGGATCATTCATCAATACCACTACTGTACTAATTGTAGACATCACATGGTTATCTATACAGCCATACAGCTATATAACCATATCTCTTCATAGCTACAAACCATTATATAATAATTTCTCTTTCTGCAACATTTTCTTTACTTTCTTATTTTTGTTCCTGTTAGGATTACCAGTTGCAAATTAGGGTAATTTTAAACTCTTTTATGGTACTTTCCGATTATCCCGGACCCCAGACTTTTTTTTAGTTACCAGACTTCAGTTTTGATACAGAATATTTTCATTAAAACTAACAAAAATATCATGACTTAACCAATTATCAAGGGTGTACAGTTTACCTAACTGGGCATTCAATTAACCTAATTAGTTGGTAAGGTTAAGTCATGATATTTTCGTTAGTTTTAACAAAAATATTCTATGTCAAAATTTAAGTCTGGCAACTGGCAAAAAGTCTGGGGTCCGGGATAACAAGAAAGGGTCAAAATGCATAAAGTGACATGACCTGCCCCAGCAATGGAGACTAAGTTTAAGAACATAAAAATATAAGAAATTTTGGTACTTTTGCATTATCCTCCCAACACTAATTTTTTTTTATAATGGAAGGAAAATAAAGTACGTTAGCAAAACACTTTTAATTTTTAATCGTGAAAAGGCATGACATGACCTAACCTAACTTGAAGCCGGCTAACTATGGCTAACACCTATGGTGGGCCATTTTTACCATAACCTAACCTAATACCAACACTAATTTTTTTTTATAATGGAAGGAAAATAAAGTACCATAACCAAAACCAAACCAACATTATATAAAAAAATTAGTATTGAGAGGATAATGCAAAAGAACCGAAATTTTTATAGTGGGCATACTAGGGGCCACTTTGGGTCACTTCACTCTTTCTTAACCCTTTCAGTGCGTGTGGTAAACTATGTTTACCATAAAAAAGCCTGACTCAGGACGCATGGTAAACTATGTTTACCATTAAAAATCTTCTCTCAGGACGCATGGTAAACATTGTTTTCCACGTTTATTAAATAGTCTATGAACCCCCTCGTTCCTATTAGAACAACGTAGTTAGTTCCCTGACTAATATTAGACATCAATATGGTCGTATTTGGCATCTTTTTTTATTTTCTGACTCTCAGCTCACCAGAGGGGGGAGTGAAATAGACTCCCCCAATCAGTTCAGCATGGCATCCACAAGCAGTAATAAGCGTAAAAAATCCTCTCTTGATGAGAATGATATAAACGTATATCTCTCAATGTATTCTGAAAGTGATATAGAATGTGAAAGTGAGGATGACTAGGCGCAAGATAATGTACGGAATATTTTACAAAACACATCAAGTAGTGACGATGATGAAGAAAATGTGGTACTTTTGGAAAGAGATCTGCCTAAAGCAACAAAATCTAGCGAGAATTTTGAATGGCAGGAAATTGGTGAAAATATAGGCTGTACCAGAGGTGGGTGGCAGTTTACTGGTGAAAATAAAGTGCTCTTCAATGGTCAAACTCATACGATGTATGATGTTTTTTTGTGAAGTTTTCCCAAAGAAGTAATTGAGCTAATGGTTACAGAAACAAACAAATATGCAACTCAATTTCTGGCTGCTACACCTAATCTGAAATCAGCATCTCGGTATAGTGCATGGGTCCCAACTACGTTTACAGAAATGAAGCAATTTATAGGGCTGTTACTTCTCATGGGTATTATACAAAAACCCAAGATAGGTATGTATTGGTCAACCGACAGTTTTTATGCTACTCCAGTATTTACAGCAATCATGAAAAGAGACAGATTTACCAACATTCTTTCTTTTTTGCATTTTGCTGACAATGCAGATGAGACATTGAAGGAAAGAGGGGGGAAGATGGTGAAATTGCATGACTTTATTGAGTTGACATCTGCTCTTGAATCAAAATATTCAACTTCTCAGAACCTAAGTTTGGATGAATCTTTGTTGCTGTGGAAGGGCAGACTCAGTTTCCGGCAATACATAGAAACAAAAAGATCACGATTTGGGATAAAAAATTTCAAACTTGTGGATGAAAATTGTGTTACTTTGAAATTAAATATATACCGGGACCATGGAAACTTGCTGATTTTTCTAAGACTGAAAGTATTGTCGTAAGTATGATGGAAAAATATTTAGGAAAAGGTCACAACATCTTCACTGATAACTTCTATACATCACCAAAACTATACAAATACCTTAGTGATAATAAAACTGGTGCCGCAGGGACTGTTAGAAGTAATCGTAAGGGCTTATGCCATGCTATGAAAACTATGAATGTGGCAAAAGGAAAAAAACTTGCTTTTGAGACTCCTGAACTGCTTTCCCTTGTGTTTCATGACAAGAGAAGAGTTTGCATGCTCTCCAATTACCATTCGAACAGTGATGTGACAGTAACACGTAGGTCAAAGGAAGGTCGAGTCGAAAAAACCATTCCAGCTTGCGTACATGAATACAACAAACATATGGGATATGTAGACCGAACAGACCAAATACTGCATTATTACTCTGTCCCAAGAAAGTCTCTAAAATGGTATAAGAAGCTGGCAATGCATTTGATTCAGGTCCGAGTACTAGATGCTTGTGCAATTTATAATCTCATAAAAAAGGGAAAAGTTCCCCTTCTAGACTTTTGCCATGAGATTATAAAAGGACTGACATCTGCAGATGAACCTAACTTGAAGAAATCAGTAGTTCCAAGACTAGTTGGAAAACATTTTACCAGAAAATTACATCAAATTCTGAACGTACCCCAAGACCAACAAAGAGATGCAGGGTATGTTATGCCCATGGGATAGAAAAACGAGTACGTTTTCAATGCGAAACATGCCCCGATACCCCAGGGTTATGCGCCGAACCATGTTTCAAAACTTATCACTCAACATTTAACTTTTAGTTAACTAAATAAAGATATCTCTATTTTACCTTTATTTTTTGTTACCCATGAAAACTGAAAATATTATTGATAGAAAACCTATTTTAAAGGCAAACAAAAGACGAAGCAAAAAAATAATTCAAGTTTATTTTCTGGCGCATTTATACGCACAGCTTTCGTTCTGGGGTATTAGCGTGGCACGCACAGGGCGTATCAGAATGGGACGCAGCGAAAGGGTTAATGTTATTCATTTCCTGTGCAAATGCAAGATTATAGAAAAAATTACATTACATTTTTATAGTGAATCGCATCTTCTGAACTGGTAATTTTGCGTACCCCCTCATAAGTTTTAGTCCCCTAAAATGTCCATGTGTGAAGGTTGTGCCGTTTCATTCTTAAATGCCATAGAACGTTTTGGCCATAATAATAGTGAATCAATCAAATGTTTTCAATTGCATGGTGTGCTACCAAAGTCTAGAAACTGTCCTTTTCTTAAACAAGCCGCCCTTCTTTATCCACCTCAAGAATAATCCAAGGTAAAAATAGTGGGTTAATATTCACTTTAATGCTTTGTTCGTTTTCAATAGGAGACATTCTATGACAATTTAACATATAAATTCGTATTCAGGACACCTTGAAACCTCAGGGAAACTGATAAAAATCAAGGAAATGTAATAATTATTTTTTATGGAAAAAAAAAATTTAGACGTAAAAAGCAGCCATTATAGGCCATTGACTGAGTATTTAGCTCTTAACGCTGTTAAAATTTTACTGATCGTCGTCCTTTCCAGTTTTATGGGGAAACATCTTGTGGCAAAATTAGGAAACATAGGTCAAATCAGCCAATTAAATCTGGTTTTTGTTTCACGTGACCTTATCCAACCAATCAGAGACGTACATTATTATTATTGCACAAGATTGACTAGGGACGAGCGCAGGAAGAAAAAAAAGTGTTCCTTCTCTGTTTCCCGTCGAAAAGGCACGTGGGTTGAAAAATCCCACCTCAAGCTGTGGCAAAACTTATTGTACATTGGGTTATTCTTGACAAAGCTCGATGCACAGCTCTATTTAGCGTTGGCTTCCGAAAGTACAGTTAATTGGAGGAGTTTTTGCTTCGATGTCTGTGAGCATTGGCTAGGGTGGCCTAGGCCAACAAGTTCAAATTTGTGGGCCTGGCGAAATCTATTTATTCCTGTTGGTCACCGCTCATTTGTATAAACACCCCAATGCTGCTATTGAAGGTTAGAAATTGAGAAAAAATGCGGGTTAGGTTAAGTTAGGTTGTTAGGTTAGGTCTGAACCAAAACACATTTTTCTGGTATGATTTGTTCAAATCTGAACTTCGTTTCTTTGGGAAATGAGCCATTTTTGAGAAATTTTCAATTTTAAAATTTCTCAAAATGGCTCATTTCCCAAAGAAACAAAGTTCAGATTTGAACAAATCACACCAAAAAACACCAGAAAAAAATGTGTTTTGGTTCAGAAAGGAGAAAAAGCACTAAAACGAAAAATTACCAAATAGTATATTATTTTGATTTCTTAGGTTAGGTTAGGTTTAGTTAGGTTAGGTTTAGTTAGGTTAGGTTTAGTTAGGTTAGGTTTAGTTAGGTTAGGTTTAGTTAGGTTAGGTTTAGTTAGGTTAGGTTTAGTTAGGTTAGGTTTAGTTAGGTTAGGTTTAGTTAGGTTAGGTTTAGTTAGGTTAGGTTTAGTTAGGTTAGGTTTAGTTAGGTTAGGTAGTCAAAAATATATTTTTCTAGTATATTTTGGTATGCTCTGTTGAAATATAACCTTTATTTCCTGTGCAAATGGAAAATATATATTATTTTTGGTGCATTATTTTAATGTACCGAAAATCATATTTCTTTTCATTTGCACAGGAAATGAAGGTTATATTTGAACAGAGCACACCAAAATACACTAGAAAAATGTATTTTTGAATTCAACTTCAGGCCATGTCATTTTCTGCATAATGACCTTTTATTTTTATTGGCAATACAAAATTTACAAACGAAAAATTAAATATTTGATAAAAATTACATCGAAAGGCGAACGTATATTGACGTTTTAGTCATCAGGTTATTAATCATAGCTAGCTGATATACTGTTAATTTTCATTTTGTCAGTGGTCTAGTTATTTGTGAGTAATGCTCATAGTTTTCTGCTTTTTTAGGAGTCGTGTTTGCACTTAACCCCCCCCTCCAAAAAAAATAAATAAATAAAATAATAATAATAATAATAATAATCACAGACAATTTGTTCAGTTAATGTATTTCAAGTCATAATAGTTCATGCTTTATACCTTTTGATTTTAAAATTTTGCAGAAAACCCACTATGAAGCGAAATCGACCCAGTGGATTCCAACAAAGAAAAATGAAGAAGGCAAGAGAAGAGGTGGCGCAGGCAATGTTCGGATCAATTTTGAAGTATGTGACGCCTTCAACATCAAGTGCAATAGGAGAAAGTCCTGAAGATATTCAGCCTGGTGAATCTGAGGGGCAAATACAAGAAGCATCTTCACAAGAGGATTCAAACGAGAGAGAGCAAGGATTGGAGGATGGCAATTCATCTTCTAAAAGTTCTAAAAGCAGTGAAACTGATGAAGAGGAAGGAGACGCCAACAGAAGTCCACACCAACAGGAGGAAGACTCTGATGAAGAATAGGAGACGGATAGATTTTCAATTTATTCTGATGTCGCTGCTTGGCCAATCCCGGTTCCAAATGACTTGAGAGTTGATCTTATTAAGAGGGGAAGTGAACCCTTCCAAAATAGGGATGGACCTTTCAATGCAGTTCAAAGACAAGGAGAGAAATCCAAAGGGAAGCGGCGACAGCTGACCACTGCATGGTTCTATAAGGCTCTGCCAAATGGCGAGAAATTTTTGAGAACATGGATGGTTTACTCTCCATCAAAAGAAAGTTTGTTTTGTTTTTGCTGCAGACTGTTTGCTCTTGATGACAAAGGAATTGGAACATCCAGCTTTGTCACTGGGTTTCAAGTATGGTGGAAGCTAAACCCAAAGGTGTCTGACCATGAGGCTTCTGAGCAGCATCTCTCATGCTTGGAGAAATAGAAGACCTTGGGAGCCTGGTTGAAGCTTCAAAAAACCATTGATCAAGTTCATCAAGCAACAATGGACAAGGAGAAAAAGAAATGGAAGGATATTTTACATCGCCTCTTGGACGTAACCTTGTTTCTGGCTCACCAGAATCTTCCTTTTCGTGGTCACAAAGAGGACATGTCATCAGTAAACAAAGGAAACTTCATGGAATTGGTAGAGTTGCTGTCAAATTATGATCCAGTTTTGAAAGAACATTTTGTAGGGATTAAGCATTCTATTCCATCTGGGAGGAGAGTGGCTTCGTATTTATCTCCAAAGATTCAGAATGAGTTCATTTGCCTTTTGGAGAATTACGTCAAAGAGAAAATAGTGGCTGATATCAAGAAAGCAAAGTATTTTGGGACTCTTTTTGACAGCACTCCTGATGTGTCCCACACTGATCAGATGTGTGAAGTGATCAGATACGTCCATATTGAATGTGACAAAGTTGAAGTAAAGGAATCATTTTTGGGCTTCTTCCCTATTGCCAGAAAGACTGCTGCTGAGCTCACAGGGGATATCCTGAGACATCTGGAGAGAGATGGACTGGACATAAACCTGTGCCGTGGTCAAAGATATGGCAACGCTGCAACTATGGCTGGGATTCATGGTGGTGTTCAGTCAAAGATCAGAGAGATTAATCCCAAGGCTTTGTTTGTGCCTTGTGCAAATCATTCTCTGAACCTTTGCGGAGTGCACTCATTTGGAAGCGTTTCTTCATGTGTGACTTTTTTTGGAACCTTGGAGAGAGTCTATTCCTTCTTTTCAGTCTCAACTCATCGATGGGAAGTGCTGATGGAGAATGTAGGCATGACAGTCAAAATACTTTCCCAGACAAGATGGAGTGCTCATTATGACGCTGTGAAATTTTGAAAAGCTGACCTCAACCCTTGAAGTGCTGTGCGATCCCAAAGAAAATGTGGACACAAGAGGATTAGCTTAGATTTTGCTGTCTGCTGTATGTGATTTCTCTTTTTTGAGTTACCTTTCTTTCTGGTGTGAAGTCCTAGAGGAAATTAATCTCACACAAAAGTATTTGCAAACAGTTGGAATCAGCCTTGAAAAGTGCACTGTGAAGCTCCAAGCTCTAAAACTGTTTCTTGAAGATCAGCGCAATGAAATTGTGGAGAGGGCCATTCATTATGCAACTACAAAGTGTGAGGAAATGGACATTTCTATGGAGAGAAGAGGGAGAGTAAAGCTCTAAAAAAGGATGCCAGGAGAGATGACAAAGGATGCTGGTCTCACATTGCCAGAGGAAGTAAAAAGGGCTATGTTTGAATGTCTTGATCGCTTTCATCAAGGATTGGAGATTCGTTCTAAGGCAATGGATCAAATTCTGTCAATCTTCGCTGTTATTCAGCCAAACACTTTGGTTGTTGCAACAGAAGAAGAACTTCGGAAGTATATTCCAAATTTGACTCAGATTTTCGATGAATTCTCTGATGAAGATATCAGTGTGTCTATTGCTTCATGTGAAAGAAGTTTTTCCAAATTGAAATTGATAAAAAATTTCTTTCGCTCGACCATGAGTCAGACAAGATTGACAAATCTGGCTTTACTTTCAATTGAACATGAATATGCAAAGAAGGTGAATTTTGATGAGGTCATTGATCAATTTGCAGAAATTAAGGCTCGAAAGCAGAGACTGTGAATCCTCTCTATTTACCTTTGAAGAATAGGCTGAGCGTTGAGACTGGATTTCCTGTGTTGTTTATATAAAATAAAATGCAGTATTACCTGTTCACTGAATTTTTAATGTCCTGCATTTTTCTTATTTCCAATTTGCTTATGAAAGTACTGTACTGTTTAAAAATCTACTTGCAAACATAATATATTTTTCTGTGTTTAAATTTTAAAATTATTTATGGGGGGGTGCCAAAGGAAGGATCCGCCCAGGGTGCTAAATACTTTAGGTACGCCCGTGGTGCTACTACTTTCCTATAAATACAAAACCTCAAAACACACACACACACACATTTTTACTGAACAATAAAATATAAAGTTTCGCTTCAAGGATGCATTCCTGAAAACCTTGACATAAAACAAAAGACAAAACGAAAATAATTTTCCCATAGAAAACAATGCAATAATTAAGGATGCATTCTTGGATATAAAAAGATGACAAACTTCTTTTTCTTTTTTACTTTTTTTACATATTTAATTTATTATTTCTTAATCAATTAATATTCTTAAAAATTGCAATATTATAATCATGCAACTCGGACGGGAGATATTTTTGCAGTCAATCAAAGATGCTGAGGGTTGATGATATAATGACTCAACTGTAAACAAAAATTAATGGCGTCTCATATTCAATGTATTCAAAGTTAATTAAAGTTGTTTATTGTAAATAAATGCAAAATGCCTTTAAAGTGTTCCGTCGAAGTCTGTAACAATGTAGAAACTTCAATTTGAGTAATGACGTCATCAATGACGTAAAACGAAAACGGGTGACGAGATGATTCTGCTTTGAGGGATCAGGGTCAAGACTCAAGAGTCACTAAGGGCTAACACGCCTCAGCTTAACAATAACAGCTATTCGCTGACTCAGTGAGATCCTGCGCAGGCTGTAAGTGCTGGAAGCCCAAGACCGTGTATAATATATATGCTTGCACTTTGACTATGCTGCGACTGTATACTTTTCAGAGACGTCAACCTTGAAGTATGAAAATCCTTGAGATTTTGCCTGATTTTGCCTGTACCTGATTTTGATAACTGGAAACATATCCCATATAAGGGATATGTATGGATTATGCAGCAGCTCTTTTCTGGGCTTGAGTAAAATTGTTCGAGGTTAGGCAGAAAAAATCGAAGTACTGTAGGGCATTAAATAATTAATAATTCTTAGTGTTTTGTTTATTTGCTTTATTTCTAGTCTCTAAACACTAGAAAACTGCGTTAAGAATTGCATTGTTGGCAATTCGGAAAAAGAATTTAGGAGAAGCCCTAATTTTTATTAAATACTGCATTTTCGTTGCTATCAACCCCTATCGCACCTCATATCCAGGAAATTTAGGTGTAGACCAAGAGTCATTTTAAATTTGGAAGTAGTATGGATTCAGCTTCTATCTCATCTTTCAGAGATTCTCTTATCAATAGCTTTATTTTGAAACTTCGTCTCGAGTAAGTAACGTTAAAATAAAACTTTATTGGTAATCAATCTAGCCTTAACTAAGAATGTAGCCAACGCAGGGCCAGTCCAGATTGGAGAACTTCACTGCTGTATTGAAATTTTGTGTGATCTGTGATGCAAGCACAAGAAATGTAACAGTGAAACCAGTCATAAGGTGTAACCAAAGGCCAGCTATACTTGGGCCTATACCTACATTACATTTCATTTGGAATACAGGTACTAACATATTAATGGGGTCCACCACATATTGATGATTGGTTAGGTTAAGTTGTAATAGTTTTGTTAGTTGAAAATTTCTAATACATCATATTTTTTAAATAGCAATATTTTTAAAAATATTTACAATGATTTATATTTAAAAAGAGAGTGCATCTTCACTTTTTGGTAGATCCCAAATTTTCATCATGAATAAGCCTAAAAAATTAATTTTGGTAATTGTGTTTTAAGTAACTCAGTCATTTTACATACCAAAATATATTTTTCTAGTAGTATTTGATGTGATTTGTTCAAATATGACCTCCATTTCCGTCGGAAATGAGATCCAACAAAGTTATAGTACTTTGAAGTTTGGCTCATTTTCAAGGGAAATGGAAGTCAAAATCTAAGCAAAACATCAAATATTACTAGGAAAATGTATTTTGGTATTAATTAACCTAACCTAACCCTGGCTAACCTAGCCTAACCTAACCTTGGCTAACCTAGCCTAGAGTATTACCTTATTATGGATTAAATATTGTGTTTTGTAAATATTTCTATTGCTCGGGAGTCATTAGAATGCACTTCATATATTAAATTCTCAAAATAATATTTGCACCGTTCACACGTCATCGCCACAAACATTTATCAAAAACTAACAGAAGTAGACTAGCAACTTAAAAGGCCTAAGAACTTAAAAAATCTAGTTCATATATCATGTTCTCATGACGTCACCAATCAAAATATTGGAAGGGTGGGAAAAAAAAATGCAAAAATGTCATAATATTCAAATGTACATAATTTGTTAAGTATGCATCTGCGAGCATAGTGACTTATATGAAAATGATGAGAAAATTATGCTTTAATATTTTATAATTATATTTGCTTTTGATATTCTGAGTGCGATAAAACTCATATTAACCTTAATTTTTTCAGAAAATTGTATAAAAAAATATTTTAAAAATATGATATATTAGAAATTTTCAACTAACAAAAATATTACAACTTAACCTGACCAATCATCAATATGTGGTGGCCCCTTGTTAATACGTAAGTATCAGAAAACATGAAGCCACTGGGGCTATCAAGGTTATTCTAGTCATGAGCTATATTTTATTATAATAAAATTTGCAGAACATGAATCTCAAAAGCCAGTTAATCAACATACAACTATTTACTACTACTAGGGCCCCTACAATAATAATTTCATATAATAATTTGAACATTTTTAGGATAGAAAGATTACCATTTGCTTTAAGCTTGCAAATTGCTAGATTTTAAGGTGAATATTAAGTTTTGGGGACACTAGTTTTGGGGATTTCTGATTGGCTGAAAGTTGGTTATATGGGAAATAACTAACCAATGTAGAATGACCAGTTGACCACCCAACTAGATTTAAGAGTACTGTAGTGTTGTGACTGTCCTTTTTTTTTAACTAGTTACAGTTACTAGTAACATCACAAATAAATAACTCTGATAGTTATTACGGTACTTTTCTATTATCTCAGACTCTAGACTTTTTGCCAGTTGCAAGACTTCAATTTTGACATAGAATATTTTTGTTAAACTAATGAAAATATCATAACTTAACCTAACCAATTATCAAGGGCATATAGTTTACCTAACTGGGCATTCAATTAACCTAATTAGTTGGTAAGGTTAGGTTGTGATGATATTTTCGTTAGTTTTAACAAAACTACTATATGTCAAAATTGAAGTCTGGCAACTGGCAAAAAGTCTGGGGTCTGGGATAACAGGAAAGTACCATTATTACTGTAAAATGGGGGAATTGGGATAATGCGGTGGTAATTGGGATACTCTCAAAAAATTTTTTTAAAGTAATTTTGGTAAAACTTTACAAGACAACCTGCATTGCCATGAAACATGCTACAGTAGGCCTGTTCAAAAATCAACTTTTTCTTATTTTCATAGGTTTCTGTACATTTTCCCATGCTTTTTGACCTGAAAAAGCCGAAAATCACAACTATTTTGACCTAGGATGTTGGGAAGCATTGCCGCATGGAGCTTTAAATTTTCTGCCTTGAAATCGGCCAAAGCGCCAATTCCGGGGTCCCTTGAATTATGTTTTGCACTTTAACTTTTGATCTAAACAAGATAGAGCAACAAATTAGGTATCAAATGAAAGAGCATAAAATTAATAAATAATAATAATAATAATAATAATAATTAATAATAATAATAATCTATCATTTTTCAGGAAACAACAGAAACTCAATCAGAATCTAGAAAACCATCTACAAGTTACAACTTCACAATGGCATTAAGCAAGGAGCTGAGGGAGCTCCGTGGGCGCACAGTTGATATCTCAGAACCTCCACGTACTGTCCACAGGCAGGTGTCAACTGGGCCATCTACCAGATCTCTCACTGAAACTTTCCTGGTTGGATACCCTTCAGCTTTTATCAGTGGTTCCCAGCTTCCCACCAACAGACAGGCGTTCCAGTATTTCCTTAATCTTCAGAATTTACCAGAAAATGCAGGGAGGCCCATGGTTCAAGACCTTGCATATGAAACAGTTGAATCTATCATCCCATTCTGGCAGATGGCTAGGATCAAGACAATGACCAAGTACAACGCAATGAAGCTCTTCATGAAACTACATGAGAAAACATCGTGCTCTGGTGAAAAGCAAAGGAAGAGCAAGTAGCCCTGGAGGAAAAGAGGAGCATTTGTGCTGGAATTAGACAGCCTGTTCGATATAGGAGCTCCAGATGCAATCCAGGAAATACAGAACAACAGACTGTTATCCAGAGAGAAGAAAGATGAGGATATCAGGTTCTACGAAGACCAAAAGACTGAGAGGAAAGGTCATATGTCTGGTCATGACAAGATTTTTGAGACAAGATCCCTGCAGCAAGCAGCGAGGAATGAAAGACTGCAGCATAGACAAGAACAAGGTAAAACTAATTACTTTGAACGTTACAAAAAGTTTTAAGTTTTACTCCATTGCGACATTTAGCATGTACTTAACAATTACTGTCTTAACATGTACTATTTTACAGCTGCAGCAGAACAAGAGGCAGTTGTTCATGTGGATGACATTACCTGGGGTGACTCAACTGACAACGACGCTAACACAGAGGACATGGATTACCATCAGCCTCGTCCTGGATGTTCTCACCATCAAGACACTGTGACTAGTGTGACTGACGTTTCCAAGGAAGGTCATGGAATGTGATGTCATCTACAATACAGCTGATCGTCTTGGTTTATCAGACAATCAAGTTACTGCCATGGATTCTGCCACCTTGAAAGCTGGAGGGGCTGATCTGGATAACTTCGTCATCTCAACCTCAACAACACGTCGCAACAGAATGCTGTCCAGGTATAATATCAGCCAGAGTCACATGTCCAAGTTTTGTGAAAACCCCCCACAGTACGCTGCCTTACACTGGGATGGAAAGTTGCTCAAAGATGTCTTGGGCAGTGAACCTGGAAGTACCTCAGAGACTTTAGCTGTGCTAGTGTCTGGTCCACCTTCATACACTGAAGGAAAGTTTATGGGAGTACCTGTCATCGACAATTCTTCTGGCACAGCTCAGGCTGAGGCTTCAATGGATTTACTGGAGACATGGGAACTTACGGATAATGTTACTGCCCTTGTTTTGACACTACATCCAGTAACAGTGGAGTTCACAGAGGAGCTGCCAAACTGCTAGAGAAAATGCTGAACAAAAAGGTGTTTTATCTGGCCTGTCGACATCACATCCTGGAAATCTAGTAGGAGCAGTTTGGGAGAAGCTGTTTGGGAAGGTGAAGGGGCCAGATAATCCCTGGTTTGAGCATCTGAAGGATGTTTGGACGGACTTGTCCAAGGAAAACCCAAAGATGCTGGCTATCAACAGCAAATGGCTGAAGGAAAAGAAGAAGAACAGTGAAGAAATACTCCAAGACATTCTAACAGCAGAAAGGCTTCCAAGAGCCGACTACAGGGAAATGGCTGAACTGACAGTCATTGTTCTTGGAGGAACGCCTCCTCGAGGTATTCACTGGAGTCGACCAGGCGCCATTCATCAGGCCAGAAACCTGTACTCCATGAAAATGCTGATGTTTGCAGATCAACTTGAGTACGACGAAGACTGTATCAAGCTGGAAAGACTCAACACCTTCCTTGCGCTGTTCTACACTCCTGTATGGATGATGTCAATGTCTGCTGCAGATGCTCCCGTGAATGATCCAAGTCTAATCCAGGACATGTTGAAGTACAAGAAAACTGACCCAGAGCTTGCTGATGCAGTACTTAAGATGGAAAACCACAAATGGTACCTGACGCAGGAAGTCGTGCCATTTGCCCTGTTCAGCAGTAGATTGAGTGACACATTGAAACATGACATTGCTGCCCAGTTACATGCCACTGAGAAGCCAGACAGCTTCAGAACAGGAAAGCCTCTATTCCAGAGTCACAGCTAAGACCACCCTGGTTGATCTCATTGGCCCAGAATCACATTTCCTGCTGGACACACTGAACATTGGATCCGAGTGGCTTCTGGAACCTGTCACGTCTTGGCCAGAATGAGGACTACAGAAAAGCGTTGGATATGTTAAGAATCTGAAAGCGGTGAATGACATTGCTGAACGTGGTGTCAAGATGATGAGCGACTTTGCAAATGTCATAACAACAGATGCCAAGCAAAGGGACTATCTCCTTCAAGCTGTGGAGTTCAACAGACGCCGCTTTGACAGCTTCAAGAAACAAACTCTCAACAACTGACAGTGTAAATGTCATTATGAAATTAATCATCATGTAATGCTTTCACTTCTTGATCGAATAGACTTGTGACAAAATGTTAATCTCAAATTTGTGTCATGAATAAGGCGCCTTGTCTGCCTTGAGTGTGAGAAAACGAATTTTGTGATATTTCTGAAATCTTTGTATGTACCATGTGCCATTTCTTGTTCCAAGACTATCATAATTGTATAAGTTAGAAAGAGGATTAAAAACACTTTAATTTGGTGCCTATTTTGTTGCTCTATCTTGTTTAGATAAAAAGTTATAGTGCAAAACATGATTCAAGGGACCCCGGAACTGGTGCTTTTGGCCGATTTCAAGGCAGAAAACTTAAAGCTCCATGCGGCAATGCTTCCCAACAACCTAGGTCAAAATGGTTGTGATTTTCGGCCTTTTCAGGTCAAAAAGCATGGGAAAAAGTACAGAAACCTATGAAAATAAGAAAAAGTTGATTTTTGAACAGGGCTAATGCTACAGTAATGAAACATATATCAAAATATAGAGCAGAAAAAATGGTGCAAGCAGTTATATATCATTGGAGAAATGAGCGGTTCAAAAGTTATGTTTGTTATTGTAATTTTGTATGGGATATACTAATGCCTGTTAGGTTAATTGAATACCCAGTTAGGTCAACTGCATGCCCTTGATGATTGGTTAGGTTAAGTTATGATATTTTCGTTAAAACTAATGAAAATATCATGACTTAACCTAACCAATCATCAAGGGCATATAGTTGACCTAACTGGGCATTCAGTTAACTTACAGTACATGAAACGGAAAAGATCCAAATGGTGTAAGCTATGATAGGCTTGGTAACATCTTCATAGTGTCATAACTTTGTTATTTTCTAATATTTTCAAAATGATACATAGTTGCTTGCACCATTTTTTCTGCTCTATCAATTGATATATGTTTTGTTACTGTAGCATGTTTCATGGCAATGCGGGTGTCTTGTAAAGTTTTACTGTAATTTTATTGTAAAATAATCTTTATATAATATTTGACTATATTGTATATTTACAATGCTAAAATTACTTATTCAAATATATTTTTTTAGAGTATCCCAATTCCCCCATTTGATGATAGGTATTATTCATGGGCACCCACTGAACCCTACCCCTGGATCTACCACTGCAAAAAAAAGTATATATATATATATACATTCAACTGCAAAGAACACGCAGTATAAATAACGTAAAGAACGACGCTTGTATAGGAGATATTCCGCGCAAGACGAGAGAGAGAGAACAAACAAATGAAAAAATGAGGTAACCACCTGGGAATCGAACCCGGGATCTTCCGATTGCCAGTCAGACGCGATACCATTACACCATGGACCTCACTCTTCCAAATGCCGTAATTCTTCTACATACTCGCAGAAACCAATGCCCCAAGGGGGCACCTCCCGCATGCTGTAACATTATATACATTCAACTGCAAAGAACACGCAGTATAAATAACATAAAGAACGACGCTTGTCTTGCGCGAATATCTCCTATACAAGCGTCGTTCTTTACGTTATTTATACTGCGTGTTTTTTGCAGTTGAATGTATATAATGTTATGGCATGCAGGTGCCCCCTTGGGGCATTGGTTTCTGCGAGTATGTAGAAGAATTACGGCATTTGGAAGAGTGAGGTCCATGGTGTAATGGTATCGTGTCTGACCGGCAATTGGAAGATCCCGGGTTCGATTCCCAGGTGGTTACCTCATTTTTTTATTTGTTTCGTTCTCTCTCGTCTTGCGCGGAATATCTCCTATACAAGCGTCGTTCTTTACGTTTTATATATATATATATATATATATATATATATATATATATATATATATATAGTAATACCTTGAACAGCGCGGTTTTGATTAGCGCGGGTTTTGATGTAGCATGGTTTGTATTTTTGTACATTTTTTAAAATTTAGCACGCAATTTTCTAATTTCTTTTCGGTACTATTTCATTCAACGAACTTTTGGACAGCGTGGACAAATTCCGGAACCAATTAACTGCGATGTGCAAGGTATTGCTGTATATATATATATATATATATATATATATATATATATATATATATATATATGTAACCCCACAAGGGGTTCTAAGCTCGTGCTCTTGAGTGCTCTTTGTGCTCGTTTGTACGTGCTTGTTCCTGGAGGTTTCACGTGTGCCCTCCCGGCCCTAGCACCCAAGGATGATGGGGCTCGACCCTGCAGTCCTTGTCATCCTTGGTCTTTTTCCACTTCGACTGTCCCCTCCACCCTTTCTTTTTCCTGTCTTTCCTCTCACTTTTTCTTTGTTTTTCCGCTGAGATATGCCCTTTAAATAGAGGCGAATCGGTTCTTCCTGAACTAGGATTGGGATGCACATCTTGCCCTGGTCCTCTGATTGGCTGATTTCGGAGGGTAAGTTGGGGGTGGGCGATGGTCGGATTAATCCATGAGCCGTCGGGCTAAGCAACGAGTGGTTTCTGTTGATAATTATAATCGTTCGACTTGGCGAAATCGGACACCCCGGAAAATCCGCATTTCTGCAAATATCACCTTCGCCGAAAGGTATGCTGGGAAAAAGCGTGGCGAAACTATAATGCTGAGGTGTTCTGTTAAGTTATCAGTAACTGTTGTGAAACCATGCCGCGCGGACGTGAACTCTCTGAGTTCCAACGTGGACTCGTCATCGGATGTTATTTAAGTAATGTTTCTATACGAAACATTGCAGCCAAACAGGATATACCAAAGTTGACTGTAGCAGATGTTATCATGAGATGGAAGCATGACGGTGCAACTAACGCAAAAAAATGTTCCGGATAACCACGCAAACTGACGGAACGTGATAGAAGAAGTCTGGTACGACATGTCAAGAAGTCCCGCACGTCCTCTGCCGCTTCCATCGCTGAGGAGGTAGGAAGAGCATCCGGTACCTCTGTTAGTACTGTAACTATCTGCAGAGAGATGCACAGACTCGGTTATTATGGTAGAGCAGCTGTACACAAGCCACTGATTACAAAAGTTAATGCCACGCGTCGTTTGGCCTGGTGTGTCTCCCATCGTTCCTGGACCGTGGAGGACTGGAAAACTGTTCTTTGGAGCGACGAGTCGCGGTATTCACTCTTCCAGTCTGATGGGCGTGTTTGGGTGTGGCGACAGCCCGGAGAACGGCTTCTTCCTGACTGTGTACGTCCAACGGTGAAGTTCGGTGGAGGGTCCATCATGGTATGGGGTTGTTTTTCCTGGCTAGGGCTCGGCCCGTTGGTTGTTATACCCACTACCATGAACGCTGACATTTATCTCGACATTCTGGACAATTTGGCCCTCCCTACGCTGTGGCAATACTACGGAGATGGCCATTGTTTGTTTCAACAGGATTGAGCTCCCTGCCATACTGCAAGGCGTGTGCAGGACTGGTTTCGTGAAAATAAGGTGGATTTGTTAGACTGGCCTGCTCAGAGCCCCGATCTCAACCCAATCGAGCACATGTGGGAAGAACTGGAGCGACGGATACGAAACCGCACACCACGCCCAGCTTCACTTGCATCTCTTGCATCAGCTCTGGAAGAGGAATGGCGAGCCATTCCTGCACAGACTTACCGAAAACTGGTGGAAAGTATGCCTTGACGTGTTGACGCTGTAATAAAAGCAAAGGGTGGACCTACTGGTTACTAAATGACATAATAAAACCATTTGTCCCAAAACCATGCGGTGTCCGAATACTTTTGATCATATAGTGTATATATATATATCAGGGGCGGCTTCTTAATGAATGCAAGGCATGCACTGCATGCGTAAATAATATACTCAATGAATTTAAAATTATTATTTAAGTTAAAAAAATAAAGTTAAAATTATTATTAATATTATTAATATAATATTGGTTCTATCCTCGGTTACTACATAACTCATAAGAATACCATAAAAGACAAAATACAGCTTATCTAATATGTACTACACTGTAATGCATGTGACTGCATGCGTAAGTAAAATTACCACGAGCCGCCACTGATATATATATATATATATATATATATTATTATATTATATTTATTTATTTATTTATTTATTTATTTATTATTGCATATTAACCCTTACGGTAAGTGCGCACATCCCATTTTGAGACATAACTGTGCGTGTGCGGTACTGAGTACTGGTATAGCATTTTATTAATTTATCAGGTGAATAAAAGGAAATGAAGCAAACATATGATTATTTTCGTATAAAAGAATTAATGTAAATATATATTCCTACATCATAAGAATGAAATCATCAGAAATAAGTGATCATCAAATTTATATAAAAAAAAATTAAAAGAAAGTAGTAATGATGTATATCTATTATATATACATATTATTATATAATGCATATATATTATATATAATATATATACATTATATAATAATGTATATGTATTATATAATAATGTATATAGATGCGAGTCAATTTTGAGACTCGCATGTTTTGCACATATATATATATATACACATATACTGTATTTCCTGGCATATAACACACACTTTTTTTCCCCCAAAATACTGCCAGAACCTTTTTTATAATTCACCCAGAGTTGCCATCTGTATATATTACTGCAGAAAGTACGAAAGAGTGTGTCTTTAGCTTCACTTGTACAGAATCGAAAGTTCCTTATGGTCATATTCGCTTTAGCACACAGGCTTCAAGATTGTTTTTTTATATCTGAGTCAGCACTCAAGGAGCTGGTAATAGTTTGACCCAAATACTTAAACTCTTGTACTTCCTCAATTACTTCACCATTCATTTTAAACCTTATATCAACTGGCTGATTACAGCTTTTAGGATGAAATTGCATAACCTTAGTTTTTGTAACATTAAAAAGAATATTTTTCTGCGAATACACTTCGTAGACATTTAGTAGCCGATCCAGACTTTTAACAGAGGGACTTATTAACACCATATCATCGGCATAAACTAAGTTATTTATCCTTGTGTTATCTATACAACATCCCACTGTTGCCTCATTAAGTGAAGCAATTAATCCGTCAATATACACATTAAACAGCATAGGGGAGAGCAAGGAGCCTTATCTCACTCTGCAAGAGAAGCCAAAACACTCTGATAGTACATTGCCCCCACCTAACTAACAGTGAAAGATTGGTGGGAATACCAAAATTTCAATAAATTTAATATGTACATGGGAACCTTCCTGTCTTCTAGATTTGCAAATAAAATATTGTGGTTCACCCTATCATATGCCTTACTTATATCAAGGAAACAGCTATAAATGGTTGAATTACTGTCAATGTATTTAGATATTGTTTCTTTAAGTACATAGATACACAGGTCAGTTGAGTGGGACCTTTTAAAGCCAAACTGATTAGGAGATGTCCATAGGAAATCATTTAATCAGCGTAACAAGAGTTTTTATAGTAGTTTCGAGAAGCAGGAAGCGACAGCAATAGGCCTGTAATTATTGCTGGACAGAATGTCTCCATACTTATTTTTGACCAGGGGCAAGATATATACCCTCATGAACTCTGCAGGGATATAGCAATGAGCAAGCATGGCTGATAGGAGCAATGATGTATGCAGACATACTACGTCATTTACATATTTTAAGTGCTCATTTGATAAGTCATCTACCCCTGATGCAGAACCAGTCTTTAACTCTTTAATTAACCTCTTTACTTCAGAAAATGATATCAAAGTATTTTCCCTTGTCCCTCCGACAATCGTTTCGCTGCAATCTATCTTAAGATTATCCCTACTCACACTATTAAGAATGTTATACAGGGTGGGCGGAAAGTAGCTCCCTAATTTAAATTACATATAAATTATGTATAAATTGTGATTGTATTGTTATATTGTTATGGTGTGTTCTCTAAAGTGGTACAATTGTAACGTTCATTTATTTTTTTTCATTTCAGATTGAAGGGTAACATGGCTGAGCATTTAACACTGCAGGAGCGTGCCCAGTTGGCGGCACGGTACGAAGTTTGGCAATCTGTCGTTCGAGTTCAAAGATGGTGGCGGGCCATTCACGGACCACGTGCCCAAGTGGACCCGAAAACAATCAAGAACTGCCACTCGAAGCTCATGACCACGGGGTCTGTGGCAGATGTTCGAAGATGTGGTCGCCCTTCGACATCCAGGGCCCAGGAGACGGTGCAGGCAGTTCAGGAAATGTTTGCACGGAGTCCACGAAAGTCAACTCGCCAGGCAGCTCAGGAAAGTGGACTCTCCCGCTACTCAGTGCGAACTGTGCTGAAGAAGGAGCTGAACTGGCGTGCGTGGAAGCCGCATTACTGCCAATCTCTCTCGGATGAGGACTGCGACATTCGCATGGAGTTCGGGGAAATCATGCTGGCTTGGCATGAAGACTGGCCCCATCTCTTCCGCAACATCCTCTGGAGCGACGAGGTGGTGTTCCACGTCGGAGGCTTTGTCAACTGCCACAATTGCCACTACTGGGCAGGAGAGGATCCCATGGTTACCGCTGAAAAACGGCAGAATCGGTTCAGTGTAACGGTGTGGTGTGGTATGACCTCAGATCAGGTTGTGGGCCCATTCCTTCTGCGCAACACCATGAATGCTGAGCGGTACCTTGCTATGTTGCGAAACGAGGTCTGGCCAGTTGTCAGCACATGGGAGAACATCGATGATCTGATATTTATTCAAGATGGTGCCCCTCTGCACTTCGCTCTTGTCCGTGAGTGGCTGGATGCCCACTTCCCTGGGTGTTGGATGGGTCGTCGTGGTCCACATCAATGGCCAGCCAGGAGCCCCGACTTGACACCGTGCGACTTCTTTCTTTGGGGGTGGGTAAAGGAAGAAGTCTACCGCACCAAACCGAGGACATTGGAAGAACTGGAGGACCGAATTTGGCAAGTCATGTCCTCCATCCCGCCGGAGTTTCTGCTAAAGTCAGTGGATGCCATTCCTGGGTGGCTCCAGAAGCTGGTGGAAAGAGTTGGAGCCCACATTGAATTTTAGAGAAAACCTACCATGTATGCCTACCTTTTCATATTATTTCTTCTGAAATAAATGGATAATATACATATTTTTTTACCAATCCAAAATAGGGAGCTACTTTCCGCCCACCCTGTAGTAGTGGTTTTTCCACAGCTTTGCAATTTCATCCTCCCTTGACACCCCATCGATTGTCAGAGGGAGGACATTTTTGACACCCGTTTGATTCTTAACAAATTTCTAAAATTTATCATCATTATTTATACGAGCTTCACAGGCTTTTGATGCTCGAATAGACTCTTCTTCCTGTTTACATCGCCTTATGGCTGCCTTATACTGACCCCTACTTCTACACATATTCGTGTATACTGGTCCTAATCTGGGTCTTCCATGAAATCACCACAAATCATAGGTGTCTTTCGATTCCCTCTTCAGGGGGGGCAATAAAATCATTCCATCCAGGAATAATCTTAGTATGATAGTTGTAAGATTTAATCAGGGGGCTTCCTGCTTCTCTTAACAGGGATATTATCTTACTATAATACCTATCTATGAGTTTACAGTGAGAATCATTTGAGCAAGGATTATTACAGGTAAGGTACAAAATTTCTAAATTATTAAAGAGGTGACTTGTTCTGTCTTTGTATTCTATTCTCTGCTGCATATTAACATTGGACCAATTGGTGTGATTATTCTTACCTATTGAGTTCTTGTTAAGCCATGTTGCGCATAAATTGGTAATGTTAATTAATATTTCTAATGGTCTATAATCAGAATAAGGATGTGCCAGATAGTAATTTTACCGGATATCCGGTAGTTTAAAAATGCTGGATATCCAGTATCCGGCAAATAATTTTTAATATGACTTGATTTGAAACATAAGCATATACTATATATTTTTTCGTATGGCTAATAGGTAAGTAAACTAGCCAGCAGTAGCATTGTTCAATAATAGAACAAAACATCCATCTGTGTCAATGCAAAACAGATCCAACTAAAACTGTATTAGTCTTCCTTTTAGTCATTGTACAGCTGCTAGGAAGGTACCACGTGTGCATGACTCCAGATTCCTGGGATCTTTGGAGCATTGCTCCAGTAAATTTGACCATGAGAAAAAGTAAATTTGGGTTTGGGTTTTGTTCATCCGCTAGACGTTATGCAATTTTTTTGCGTATACGTTCTTGTACAAACCAATTTTTTTAAATTACAAATTTAGTTATTTTAAGTTTAGTTGGTAATTCCATATTTAACAATTATTTTTATTTTTTGTTAAGCTTCAAAGTTTTGATAATTAAAATTTTATTAAAACGTATATTTTTTTAATATAAAATTATCAGGATTGGACTATGTTCCATTGATCTCGGCCAGGTTTGATAAATTGGCCAGATAATTACTTGTGTGGTTTTAAGTAATCCACCATGACTCTAGAATTGGAAAGTTTAGTTAAGTTTAAACTTACTTTTACTTACTTTAATTTACCTACTTTTACTTACTCTTCCTTACTTTTACTAAGTTTAAAGCACTTACTTTTACTTACTTTCATTGTACTATATTTACTTACTTTTACTCACTTTTACCATACTATATTTACTAACTTTTACTTATTTCGTATTTTTTCAGGTAGTCAATAATCAATAATGGATCATAATATTGATGAAGTTGGAGAGAAAAGTGAGGGTGTTAAAAGGGGTTACTTTTGTGGTCAATGCAAGAACAAATATTCAAAGAAGCAAAACTGGGAGGAACATTTTAATTCCAAAAAAAATATTTGTTACAATACAAGAGGTCCCAGAGTTTGGGCCCACAGCTTAGATATTGCAGTAAAGAAATACCAGGATGAAGTGCAGCAAAGAGATACGGCAAAGCAGTCATTTAGTTTGTTCACAAAATGTGCTAGTGCTAGACCTCAGAAAAATGAACCAACTTCATCAACTGCTAATCTAGAAAATGAAACTTTTTCACTAGATGTTTCACAGACTGAAGAAAGTGCTTCTCCTCCACCTAAGAAACAAAAGGTAAGTGAGGAATCTGCGCATCAGACTAACAAAACTGCTTTAGAGGAATTTGAAAATTCCCAAATCCAGAAGACATTGAATGCAATTTTGCGCCTAACAAAAGAAACTCACCAAGCTGTTGTGGTTAATAAAGAGAAGAGTCAAAATATGCCTTCAAGTTCAAGTGTTGCATCCAAATCTAATAAAGCAAAAAGCAACAAATTTGACATTTCCATAGCCCATTTAAGCAAGTGTAAATCAATACAAGAAATCCTGAACAATGATTTGATCAAATCTACATTCAAATTGGTGGAAAAGAAGGATTAGGGCATGCTGATGATTCATTTTCAGTACCAAGTGATATAATGGAAAACATTGCAAATAGTGACACTAATATGCCTGATGTAGATATAGCTGTTGAGGATGAAGATGATGATAATCAAGAAGATATTGATGATGCTTCTGATGATAAAATGTTTACATTATATTGCATAGCTTGCACAGACCCCAAAGCATGTGCTTCAGACAAACATTCTAACATAAAAGGTTACTTCAATGTTAAAGATTTAACCTATGTATGCAAAATAGGAGAAAATCAAGAGAGATGGTTTAGAAATCTGAAAACCCACCTGAAGAGACATTTAATTAAACTTCAGCATCATCAAAGAGCTGCTGTTTATGAAGTGATGAAAACATCTTCTCGGAACACTACTAAATGCATAGAAGACTTATGTGGCAACATCTTATACTACATAATGAAAACAAACACTGCATGGGCTCTATATCCAGTACTTCTAGCTGTATTACATAGGTCAGGTTGTGAGGTTGGAAATTTGAATCATAGCACACATGCGTGCGAGACAATTTGTGAGCTATTAGATAATCAACTTAAAGAACAAACTGTAAAGTGGTTCTTAGAACAAACTTCAGTAACAATAACAGCTGACATTGGAACAATTTTGGGATTAAGCATGCTAGTTGTATTAGTTATGGAGTGAAGAAGATGAGACTGTAAAACTTGCTGGGATAAATTTAGTACGCAGCAAATCAGGAGTTTATTTGGCCAATGAAATTTTTGATGTGTTGAAGTCTCCTAATCACTTGAAACTATCTGAAGAAGCAATTAAATCCAAGGTATCTGGAATGGTTGGAGATGGGGCTTTTTGTAAGGACAACGAGCCATTTAAAAACGAAATGAAAAAGTTGTTTGGAGAAAATTTCAAATTTCGATGGGACTTAATGCATCTTGTGAACAGAGCCCACGTTGATGCATTGAAGAAAATTTGTAAACTAAGTGAGCTTTTAGACTTTATTCAGAATCACACTTCAAATCTGAGATCAGGCCTTGACTATACCAATATGGTTCTTGACAATATCATTGGTTTTAAGAGACCAAAACTCAAATCTGATACTCGCATGGTTAATTACGAATTTGATCAATTTGACAGATTTGTGGAAAATTGTGTGTTTTTTGATCATCCACAAGAGAAAGAAATTAGTGCCAAGTTCTATGTATTGATTTCCTATGTAACAAAGATTATGTTGCAAGTAGCTCAAAAAACCACAGTTAGTGCAGAATTTGTAGAAAATATATTTTATAAAGGAGGGAAAACTGTTATGTTAAGAGTGATGGAAACAATTTCCAAATTAGCTAATGGAGGAAATGCAAATGATGTAGTTTCTGAATTTAAGCACGATACCACAGGGCAGCAAAAGGAACTAACAGCTGAGGATTACATCCTAAATGAAGTTTACAAATACATCAAGAAACGTTCTGATTACTACCAGGTTGCTGAAGTTGCTAGACCATCCAGAACCAGATCTGAAAGTAGTTTTACAAAAGACTCGGTGATAAATTGGCTGACAGAATATATAGAACAGCTGTGGAAAGGAATCACAGAGAGATTAAAGCATTTTGATAAAGATGGATCAACTGCCTGGAGTGAAGCACCAGCTGAAGGGACATTCTCCATTCTTGGTTACATTGTTGAACACAAAGGATCCATTAAGCCATCTCATTTGACTAAGCTGTGCAGAATTGTGAAGGAGGGTCCAGCTCCAGGCACTAGATCTGCTGTAATGATCACACAGAAAGCCATTGATCAGTGGCCAAGCATACATGGCGGTAAATTCACAACAAATGCCTACATGCAAGGTCTAACATCGTCCACTGTTGCTGCTGCAATGAATAAATAAACTTAAGGTGAGTTATAAACTGTACATTATTGTATTATTATGTTTAGCTAAAACAATTTGTAATTGGTATGTCGTCAATTCAAGAGTTTACTATCATTAACCTATCTAGTGGTGTAAGGGGAAAAAAAGTAAATTCAGAGCTGTGCTCCAGTAAATTTTTTCAAATCTGGAGTCATGCACGTGTGCACTCAGACCTTGTTGTAAGCTGTATGTGTGCATGTGCATTTTAATACCGTAACTTACGATAATTTTTTATGATAAAAATTATTATTAACAAATATTTGATTGCTTAGTACTAACTTGTTCATAATAATTTTTACGTATTCACAATTAACGATTGAACACTGTTACATTAAAATAGCTTCATGTTACAAAATATATTATATTAGCTTTAAATAGTAACTAATCTGGAAATTTCAGAAACATCCAGAATTTTCGCCTTGTTATTCCCAGAGAAATAGCATGACTGATCTGGCAATGATGCACTTGTACCTCTCCAAGAGACAGAAAGATGCTGGTGTACAAATCTTGAAGGAACAGCTGAAAAAAGCTCTAGAAAATCGTTTCTTATCTAATTCAGGAGTCCAGCTTAGTGAAAAATGGTTCACAATTGCAACTCTTTTGGATCCTAGGTACAAAGATCATTTTTTGAAAGATCCACAAACTGTGAAGCAACAACTGATTGAGGATTTAGTAGAGCTTGAAATGAAAGATATACCAGAGGAGCCAAGCATCAGTGTTTCTGATGATAAAACTTCGACTGATGGAGAAAAGAGTCTTGCCCAAGAAACGCATGAGGATATCTGGGCTTGTTTTGACCAGTACAAACAAAAGCAAGCATATGATGAGGGAGACAGTAGCAGTAGCGCCGATGAGACCATGGATGTCAGCCACTCCTCCATAGGAGAGAGTACTTTTACAAGTCCTAAAATAATAAAATCTAGAAAAAGTTTCTATGCTTCAGAATTACAAAAATATATCTCTATGCCTGCAATAAATCGAACAGACAATTCATTGGACTGGTGGCATATGAACTTGCCCCATTTGGCCTCATTAAAACCAATGGTCCTGAAATACCTCTGTGCACTTCCCAGTTCTGTAGCCTCTGAAAGGTTATTTAGTGCAGCTGGGCGAGTCTATGCAGACAATAGGAATCGACTGCTGCCATCAAATGCTGAAAGGCTTCTTTTCATAATGAAAAATCTCAAATACACAGAGCAAGAATAAATGAAGTTTCATGAATTTTGTTGAGTTTAAATGGAAAGTAGTGATGGCTTATAACGAAGAGTCTTCATTTTGATTTGAACAATTATTTTTCTTTTCTAACTACTTGTGTGATCATCTAGTAATATCACATTTTGTTACTATTAGCTCTTTGGCTGAATTTATTTTTCAAGTATAAATGGAAGTGAGTTAATAAAATTTATCTTTTTGATTTATGTTTAAACTTTTCCTTACTACCTGTATAATAATTTAGTATATGTCACACTCACATTCGTTACTAATAGCTCTTTGGTCAACAAATGATGCTCATATTACTTACAAACTTCAAGAACTATTTTTTTCCACTAAAAAGTAGAAAGCAAAATTATTGTCAATAAAAAATTAAATACTTAAGTAAATACTGGATATCCAGCTGGATACTGACTAATTGAAAAAGTGCCAGATACCAGATAGCAACTGGATATCTGGCACATCCCTAGATCAGAAAGAAGGAAATCATGCAGAATATGAACTCTAACAATTCGATCCTTTAGATTATTACTAGTGAGACAATGATCAATCCACCTGGTGGTACCACTCATATCACTAACGTGATATGGTAAATAGCAGTTTACAATTAATATGCAATCATTGTTCACTTGTAATTCAATGCCTAACAACCTTACATTATTGCTTGTTAAAAATTTTGTTTTGACAAATTTTTCCTTAATAAGAAAGCAACACCACCAAAAAGCCTACTGTACATTAATTCATCTGACAAGTCTACTGCTGATGACGCATGGTACATAAAGTCATCATGGATGGTAGAGAGGAATTTTAGCTCTTGCTGAGGTAGCCAATGCTCCTGCAGGAGTATCAAATCTGCACTGTTGCAGATTTTATGAACATCTCCAGTTGAATTCCTCACTGACCTTACATTATATGAGACTATTTTCAACAAGTTATCCACCATGAATGATAGAGAATTTATTATTAGTAAGATTATTATTATTATACACAGTACAACTTTCAGGCATTACCATTAGGGCACCTATTATTATTATTTATTATTATTATTATTATTATTATTTATTATTTATTATTTATTATTATTATTATTATTATTTTGCCTATTATCAAATCTCTTGGAAAAGTGAATAAACTCCTTAACAATAATACTGTTGGGCCATTGACTCATATTATACAGGTTGAAATGCGCATTTACATCTTTAATTATTACTTTAAAAGAGTTATAATACAGAGATTTCGTGTTTAGTTTATTAACTATCACTATACTGTACTGTGTTCACCAATGATTTCTTCCATCATGTGTCGAATATCGCTTGCCTCGTTTGAGAGCTGAATTCGCGACACAAATAGGGTGAGATTCTCCATTGGTGGCCTCGCTGCGGAGACTGGTTGAGGAAACCTTTGGGAAGGGCGCCTGTTAACCCTTTAACGACAGATGGTACCTTAAGGTCCACCAGAAATAACAATATAAATTGTACTACAATGCCTTGTTTCTATAAATGTTTCTACATATTTATATAGATATCATTTAATTGTCGAGAAAGGAACCCAAAATGTGTATCATTTCAGTGACTAGTTACTAAAATATTTAGTTTTGAATAACAATAAAACCTATACGTTCTGGTAACAAGAGTGACTGCATATGCTGCAGACTTGTCCTTAAAGGGTTAACAGTTACCCACCCATCCTGCTCCCTTGATCTCCCTGAGGCAGGGTTTGCCTGCCTGGGGGATAGGAGGCCCCTCCCTTACTCTGTGGCTTGGTGAGGGTCTGTTAGCAGTGTTTATAACCTGATGGCTGCGCGTGCCTCTCCTTTGGTGGGAGAGGGGGAGGGAACTGCACACCGAGCGAGGCATAATTGAACACCTCTCTTCTGCAGTGGGAGGCAGGAAAGAGGGCAATGATGCCTCGACTCTTGGCATTGGACCATCCCTGTTCCTCATTGTGAGTTCGGGAGCAGGGGTTGACCACTACCCCTGCGTGCTGTGTTTCCACCTCACCTTTAGGGAGGGAGTTGGAGGCGAGGATTTTGTTTCCCTCGCTGCCCGACATGTTTCTTGGAGATGTGGCTTGCTGAACTACTACCGAGTAACTGGGCTTTGGGAGGAGCTTCTCTCTCAATGCATCTTACTCTGACTGGAACTGTTCTAGCAAAATCGCATTTTTCTGATTTGACACCACATGTTGGTGTTTCAGTTCAACTATCGACTTTTGTACCTCATTATACTGTTTGAGGAGCACTGAGATGTTTACATCACCCATAGAGATTACCCAGTGTATATATATACATTCAGAAATAGTGGAAATACACGCATGTGCAAGGAGATATAATTGCAAGGTTGCCTGTGTTCTTTCTTTTATTTCTTCTTCATATATTTTTTTTTTTTTTTTTTTTTTTTAAATGATTTAAACCATGGTTTAAATCAAGTGGTTTGAACCAAACAACCCTGCAATGAAGATGAGCAGAAATGGAAAGATACAGCAAACAAAATGCAATATTGAACTTTTATTTATCCTTATTCTGTAACCTACTACAAAAAAAATCAAAATAAAATACAATATTAGAGTATAAATCTATAAAAATACAAAGAAATATGACCAGAAAATGGCTGTTCTCTAAGTGAACATCAAGTACAGGTACTCCCCGACTTACAACAGGGTTATGTTCTGACAAACCTGTTGTAAGTCGAAATGGTCGTAAGTCAAAAATAACCACAACGGTAGTGATGTGCGTTAACATAACGTAGTTCAATCAAAGTAAAATAACAAAACAAATTATACAAATAATAGTAAATAATAGTAGTAAATAAATAGTAAATAATAGTAGTAAATAATACTGTAAATAAAAATAAAATAAATTAAAAAATATTAAAAAAAATGATTAAAAAAAATTAAAATTTATTTACACTTACAATTAATGTAGTCAGCTGAAAGCACACCGAGCCCAAAGAATGTTTTGAAGAAGCGTAAAACTACATTAATTGCTTGTAGATGGTGAAGACGGGGAGGAGGCTACTACGTTGGCAGGGTCATACGACCAACTGATCAGAATTTGAATTTTTTGTCTATTATTTTATTTAATTTATTTAATACGACAGTCATCATCATAAGTCCGGATGGACGTAAGTTGGGTGGTCGTAACTCAGGGAGTATCTGTATCCACATGTTTCTAGAAATGGATATGTGTGGATAGTAGAGTCGACTATATATATATATATATATATATGAAAATTATTTCACGAAAGTAACACATGTGTTTCCTTTCCTTCGTGGTTTTATTCATCATATATATATATATATATATATAAATATATATAAAATGTGTGTGTGTGTGTACACACACTGGTCTGCAAAAGTATTTATGAATTGAGAAATATCCAGATATTAATGGTAGCTTTATTTTTTGCAATTTAGTAAAATTTATTTTAATATATTTTTTATGGTAATATATGTTATGCAGAACACAAATTAGTATAAGAGAGTAATTATTAGATTAAATACAATATTTTGCCACTGTAGAAATCATTGTAATTAATTCCCATAGAGTTTCTTCAATATTTTGATAATTTGACATCACTAAATTAAAAGTACTCTAATTTTGAAATTAGTGGCACAGACTATGCGCAGTCTAGTGTGCTGTCAGCCTCAATAAGGGGAGGTTTATTTTAATGCTGTTCAATGAAATTTTTACTTGTATATTTTCAATTTGAGAGGATGGTTAAGACACACGAGTTATGAAGCCAAGACTTAGGAGAATTGACCACTCTTGTTAAAATGGGTAATTATTCCAATACAAGTATTGTAAAAATGCTGAAGGTAAGTGAAGGTACAGTCAGATACTATAAGAAACTCAAGGCATCTAAAATTTCTGGCTTTGGAGAATAGATTTATGACAGCAAATGACTTGAGTAAAGAATTAGTGAAAGTGGGAGAAACAAAAGTTAGTGCTGATACAGTAAGAAGAAGGTTAACAGATAATAAAATATTTGCTAGAGTGAGTAAGAAAAAAACCTTTATTGTCAAAGAAGAATGTGATAGCATGATTAGAATTTGCTATTCAACACAAAGATTGGAATGCTGAGAACTGGTCAAAAATTGTATGGAGTGATGAAAGCAGATTTGTAATTTTTGGTAGTCATAAAAGGAGGAAAATTGTTAATAGATGAATTGGTGAAGAACATAAGAATGAATGCCTTATTCCGATGGTGAAAAAAGGAGGTGGGGAAATCAATGTGTGGGGCTGTTGCTCATCAAAGGGAGTTGGAAAATTACACCAGATCACTGGGAATGAAAATGGACACATGGATCAATAGGTATTCAAACATCTATCACTAATATTGCAATCCCAGTTTGCTAAAGAAATTCATGGAGATTATGCAAACTTCATATTTTAACAGGATAATGAACCTGAGCATAGTGCTAAATCACTAAAATAGCTCTACAGTAAGCTTGAAGAAAAAGGGTTTAAAATGCAAGGATGACCATCTCAGAGTCCAGATTTAAATCCTATTGAACATCTTTGGGATGAGTTTACAAGAGAAGATAAGGCAAAAAATAAAGAAAATTTATGGAGAGTTTTCTTCAAAAAGAGTGGTATAAAATCAGTCCTGAATCATGCACAAAGTTGGTTGATGCAATGCCTCAGCATCTTGAATTAGTCTGAAAGAACAAGGGTGGCCATACAGGATACTAATTTTCATAAGTTTTCATAAATAAATTTTTACAAATAAGTATGGTATTTTTCTTTTATTAACCTGTTTTATTGTCAAATATATCAAATATTATTATATTACAATTAAATATCTTATATATATACACATTCTTATTCCAAATATATTACAACTTACGATTTGTAAATACTTTTGTGGCACAGTATATATATAATTATATCACCAAACATTTTTGCTTTTTTTTTATCTTGTACATCATTTCATTTTCATGCATAAGAAACATCTACAGTAATAGTTCTGCATCCTGTATGCTTTGAATTGGCAAGTTATTAATATTAATGAATTGATTTAAACATTTTTACACAATTTTGGTTATGTTTTTTTTTGTTTATTATATTTTCAAGTATGTACTGCAAAGTGTCCACACATGTAGATAATAGGCATTCTGGGAAGTGTCTGATAGTTCCACCGAGGAAAACTACTGCCCTCATATCTTAATGGTGCACAATTTGTCCATATTTTTGGACAAGATGTATTTGTTGATATAATAAAGTTGACCAATCAGATGTTGGGTATTTATATATAATAATGTGGTAGGCGTAAAATTGGCCACTTTTTCAACCAAAGGCATTAAAGGGTTAATATAGTTTTCCAAATAAAAGATTCTCAGTGCATTCAATAGTTTTCTTTTACTACCATGAATCTTTATTTCTGAAATCTTGCCCCCTAAATTACAATTATAAATTCAAAGACAATTTTGAAATAGCATATGGACATAGGCTATATAATGTACTATCATTAAATTGAGTTCATAAAACTTTTCCACTAAGTTTCTTCGTACATGCATTATGTACAGTATTTCATAATTGCAAGGTTCATTATGAAATAATCTTTTCTTTCAAATAATTCTGTTTTTAATATTGATATTGAAAATATCAGTATTGGTAAAAGGCTAAATGTTGGTTATCTATACAACAGTTCCTCATTTTACAAATGTTCATTTTGTTTTTTTTGGATTAATACCATTGAACAAGTAGGGAACACTTTTTGCTTTATGCAGACATTTTTTGGATTAATGTAATCACCAATGCAACTCATTGAGAAAATTGACGTTACTGTGTAACATATTCCTCATGCCTCCACACTTGGATGTAGTTCTAATGCAGTGTACAGTATTGGGTTTATGATAACATAAAAGTACTGATCAGAATGCATCTTTAATATTTAGCTTTAAATTAATGGGAAAACCATTTTTGTCTTGTGCAATTTCATTTTGCACAAAGATTTTCAGGAATGCATCCCTTGTGTGGAACAAGAAACTCCTGTATTGCTAAAAAGTCATCTTTTTTTTTTGGAAATGAGAATTAGAATTAAGAAATTTATTTAAGGGTGTCTTCGATTAATAAAGGAAGCCAGTTTTAACTAGGTACATGGTTCTACAGTTCTAACAGATTAATATTATGGTTAGTCATTTATGGTTGTACTTTAACCCTATATGGACAACTGTTACAAATTTCTAATGTTTCATGTACACACACTTATAATTTAGTTTGTCCTAGAGAAAATTCTGTCTATATAGGGCTAAGTATTGTTAAGTCCAGTAATATTTAGTTTGTCAAAATTATTTCAGGAAGTTTGAAAATGATCAGGCTAAAGCAGAAGAAACACTCAAAGTACTGGAAGTTGTTCTTGGTGATGAGAAACTAAATTCAGTGAGGTTTGTAGGCTTAAATTGATCATAAACTTAAGCACAGAGGGTTGACAAAAGTAGACACCACAATGCTTGTCCTCAAGAACAAATGACAAAGTCAGAAAGTGTGTCAGCTTTACATAATGCAGAGGGGTAAGCAACATGATTCCAAGTGTATTGAGTCAATAAATCTGTTATTATTCACTGACTCCTGTTTATTGAATCAAAAACAATGGAAAAATCAAAGTTGTCTACTTACTCTTGTCAACCCTCTGTAACTTGGCTAACTTATGAATTATTCTTGATGTAGCTAGCCTTCGAATTTGTGAATATTTTATTCTGAAATTCATGCATATACAAAACCTTTTTTAAAAGGTTCTCCATTTAAGTAACTAAAGTCACTGAGTTTGCTCAACTCAATATAGGCCACAGTAAGCTATGTCATCATGAAAAATTTTCTTTTGTATCACATTATGTTACATTACATTGTCCCACCCATGAAAAACTTGTAAACCAGTACTTAATTGTTAGACTCACATTATGAACCAAATTTGAATGCAGTTTTTGTGTTCTAGGCTGTTAATTGATTCTCTAAATTCTGTGGGAACTGTAATTCAGAGTCAAATGCCACGGGAGACTACACCCTACAATATGGTTCAAAAGGTTATCAAGGTAAGTTATGATACCATCCCATTGTAATTTAAGTCATGAATATTTGCCACTGTGATTTGATTTCAGCTAAATCTGAAGTTGCCTTTGGTACTGTGCTACCTATTCATGTGGTTGCACAGTATTAACCTTGAATTTTGTTCTTAACATGTATATAGGCATATTTAGCAGGGCTGTGGAGTCGGAGTCGTGGAGTTGGTCAATTTTGAGTGGAGTCGGTGCAAATCCTTCAATTACAGTGCCCGCGAAAAGTATCCGATCACTCAAGAAAATACAATATTTTCCCTTGATATTCAGAGACACGTAATTCACTTTCTATTTGTTCTAGCGACATCTGGTAACTTTGAGGTTGCTCGCTGATATGAGATCTATCCAACGCATTCTCAAATTAGTGTTCTGGTAGCCTTCGTTGCGGGTGGCTGTGTCTCAAATTTGTCAGATTTCACTGTTTGTGTAAATTTCTTGATTTTTTTTTTTTTTTTTTTACAGAAAGTGGTGTAAATAAAATTTATATATAATGTGTGCTAAAAAACAACTTAAGAGTGATTGTCGAGGTGCTATTGTTGCTTTGCATGCATGTGGGAAATCACAGAGACCGATAGCTAAGGAATTAAACATATCCCAATGTACCGTTAATTTATGGGTTTCACGGGCTAAGAACAATGGTGGCCTAACCACGCCAGTCCCTAAAAAACGATCTGGCAGACCGAGAAAAACAAATTCGCGAACAGACAAACTTATGAAACGTTTAGTATTGAAAAACCCAACAATAACTGCGAAAGAAATAAAATTTAATATGAATAATTTGTTATCTGGTGTTTCTGAACGAACTATCCAGGAGCGGCTCCAAAAAGAACTCGGATTACCATCTCGCCATGCTGCTAAGAAACCGTTCATTAATGAAAAAATGCGTAAAAAACGTGTCGCATTTTGTAAAAAATACATTCATTGGACTGTTGATGACTGGAAGAAGGTTTTATTTAGCGATGAGTCGACATTTTTGACATTCAGAAGTTGTCCAAAAAAGGTTCGCCGGCCTATTGGCTGAAATAGGATGGACCCTAAATACACCCTAAAGACAATGAAACACCCTCCAAGTGTGATGGTTTGGGGTTGTTTCGGTTACTATGGGCGTGGAAACTTATATTTTCTTCCGAAGAACACAACTATGAATGGTGCACGGTATTTAGCAATGCTACAGGATAAACTTCCAATGGCAATGGCAATCCAAAGGACAAAAACATACATGCATGATGGTGCACCATGTCACAGGGCCAAAATAGTGACAAAATGGATTACTGACAATAAATTTGATATTTTGGATTGGCCTGGTAATAGTCCAGATCTCAATCCGATAGAAAATCTGTGGCTAATAATAAAAAATAAGGTTGAATGCCACGACACTGGCTCAGTCGAAAAATTACAAGAGGCTATCAAAAAGGTATGGTGCAAGGAAATATCAGTGGAAGTTTGTCAAAACTTGATTAAATCCATGCCAAAACGTCTAGAACAAGTCATCCAAACCAAAGGACAGATGACAAAATACTAATATAAGGTTAGTATACATTTAAACATTGTTTTTTATGTAAAAAATACAAATTTCAAGGGTGATCGGATACTTTTCGCGGGCACTGTATAACCATAGCAGCCTAGGCCTAGCTCAATTTTATGAATAAAATAGATTTAACCTAATGTTTTAATATATAATATAATATATAAATATAAATAATATAAATATAGTTGCTTATAATTAATAAGGATTATAATTAATTAATTAACATAATTAATAATAAGGAAATTAAAAAATTTTGTACTAGCAACCCTAAATCTTTTTCAGATTTTTAGATTTCAATTTGATAATTTTGATAAGCATCACTGAAAGAAAATTTAATGGAAGCGATCCTTTTTTTAAAAACAAATTCAGTTTAGGTTAGTACATTTTGTTACGGATGTTTATAATAATACAAAAACATCTTATTAATTTGCTAAACCAATAATAATCTTATTTTGTTTAAGCTTCAATCAGTTTGTATTTTGGGATTTATTGTAATTTTTGAATAAAGAGAAAAAAAGCCATTAAGGCATAGTTATAGCCACTAAGTACCAGGGTTGGCACTAGTGGGCCCAGCCTGAAAAAACCCCCACAGGTTTTTTTTTTTAAAACCCACTTGAAAAAACCCACTATTTTACCCACTTGTGGGTTTTTTCATGAAACTTAAGAAGTGCATATGCAATTATTTTTAAATATTGTCATATAGGCGCCTATAATGATTTTACATGCAAAGCAAGCAAACATGAGTCAACAAATAGACTTACAGGTATAACTCTTTGGGTGAGGTAGCAGGTTATAGAGTGTAGACATCAGCCAATCAGGGTGTTATACATCCTGATTCTTCAGTCAACTGCATCTTCAAGGAATTTTCTACTTCTTCATGGATTGTATTTAAAAGTGGACCAGACAAATTTCGACGGGAAGGTGGAGTGTAGCCTGGTCTTAGAGTCTCTATCATTTCAATAAAATACTTAGACTGCACATAGAAATGGAATATTATTTGCATAAAAGAATTTGGCTATTTTGTTATCAATGACATTTTTCTGCAAAGTTGTTGTTGTCATGCCAAAATCGCTTACTTTCTTTTGAATTTTTCTTTTTTCATCTGTAATTGTGTCAGTGGTGGTGAGGATGAGTCTGGATCATCTGAGAGGTCTATGTCATGGCAGTATGAAGATGATGTACTGGCAGTATTGTCAGTCTTGTTTCTTGATTCCATGTGTTTCAAACATTTCATTAAATGCATTTTTATTCGCTCTATTTTATTACTTATTTCATTACTGCAATGTTTGCATCTAACTTTACTAGTCCCATCAATAATATTGACCACTCCATTCATGCCCTGATTTTCTTCCTGATCCAAAGGTCTTTGGCATTATTTAATGCAGTTATAACTTCAAACAGACTAATTCTGTAGGCTAGCAGTAAAGATAAATATGCTGTTGCCAGTTTGTTTTGAATTTAACTGTGAAATAAAAGAAAAAATATTCAGTAATATGAATTAAATAGATATAACTAGCTGAATTAAGTTCCCTTTGGGAGCTGTAATTCATCTACTTCCAGCAGAAGACACAGGGGCCTGTCTTCCATAGGAAGTATAGCCTAACAAATAGGATAATTTACCACACCAAATTTAGTTCAAATTGGTCCATGTTTTCCAAATTTTGTTGTGAAGCTCAATCTGAGAAAATAATAACTTTTTATGCTTAATTGCCTGGAAGGCAACCTTTTTGCTAAAAACAAGACAAATGTTATATTAATAGTGTACGGTACAGTACAGTATTATTATAAAAATAAGAATAGGTAGGTCTAATATGAACTACGATATGGACATATGAAAAAACCCAATTTTACCCGGGTTTTAGGTGAAAAAAAACCAAAAAACCCACCGGGGGTGGGCTTTTTCAAAAAAAGTGGGTTTCTTGCCAACCCTGCTAAGTACCCTGATGAGTTATGTGGTGGTGACGAAATGCCTTGTTTATGAATCTCCATTGGCCTAATAAAACTAATCGTAATCAATTTGGCCTTAACATTCCATTGGAGTCGGAGTCGTAATTATGGAAGTCAGATTTCTGGAGTCGGAATGTTAAAATTTTTGGAGTTGGAGTCGGCAAATTTTATCACCGACTCCACAGCCCTGATATTTAGTAGTATTTTTTATCCCGAATACTTACCATAAGCAGTTTACTTTTTACAAACAGTTATGCTGCTGATGTTATCGCATTTGAATGTATATAGACGACTTGTGAATGGTTCCATGTCCATTTCACATTAACTCCCTCTATGTATATAACATCTCAATCACCACAATTCCACTTGCATTTTCCTTCCTTTTGAGATTTTGGATGCTCATCCATCGCACATTTGGAGTATGATTAATGGCTTAGCATCCTGTGTGATGCCTGACTCACCATCTGCCTTCTCTGGCTCCCAGATGTTAGTCCTTTGTTAGCTGTTGAATGTGTAGTGTGTGCCTGCTCACTGCATCAGTGGTGGCTCGTGGTCAGGTATAGTAGGGAGGCCCAAAATTACCTATAATATATGCTTTATAAATAAAATAGATAACAAAGTGTCTCCTCCTCTCTCTTTATCTCTAAAAACTATGAAAGAGGATTTTTTTTGATAGTATTAATTCTATACGATCGTGACATGCAAAAAGTAGGGCATCTAACACTTTATCTATTTTATTTGTAAAGCATATATTATAGACAATTTTGGGGCTCCCTACTATACCTGACCACGAGCCACCACTGCTATGCATCATTAAACAATGTTTTTCATCCCTTTCCAATCATTAATTCTTTGTCTCAATACTCATCTGTATTGTTGGTATAGCTATTGTAATTCCTAAGATGTAAAATTGACATATTTTCGTGGCCATGCTGTACTTCATTTGCATACTCTTTATGACTGGAAGCGAGATGCTGATAAGACTGATCAGGAATTTTCCCCCTTTAAGAAACCTAAAGATTGTAAGTATGTGCAACATGGTGGTTTGGAAAAGGTTGAGGCAGGTTTAATTAAATCAGTGGATGCAAGTGCAATGGCATCAAAGGGTTCCCTTGACTTATGCTATTATCTTGCAGAAGTTAAGGGGAATAAATTATGATGCCTTGCCATCAGGTTCTGACAATCCTAAACCACCTCTTGTTACTTCTAATGGTTGGATAAATCATTTCATGCATCATCATGGGCATCATATGGGTTTGATACAGGGTGAAGCTGGAAGTGGTGATCAGGTGGCTGCAGACAATTTCAAATCCAAGATTGGAGAGCTTCTTGAAGACTATTCACCAAAACAAAACTTTAATGCTGATGAGACTGAACATTTTTAGAAGTTACTGCCAAAAAAGTCTGTTCTTATGAAAGAGGAGGAAAAGGAAACTGCTTTTAAGAGCTTCGAAGATCAACAATACAATCTTGTTTTGTGTGAATGCTGTTGGCTTCCAGTTATGACCAGCATGTGCCTATCATGTCAAGTAAGACAAGGGCATTCAAGAATTTGACCATCCATTCTCTCTCTGTTTGGTGGTGTCATACCAAGAAAGCTTGGATGACTGCAATGCTTTTTGAAGAGTGGTTCAAATGCGAATGATTAAATCCAGCCAGAAGACAGTGTGTGTTTAGAGTAATGTAATTTCATAAGGCAATATCCTTTGTCATAAAAATGAACCAAACCATGTTTTACTAAGCTTGCATTACATACAATCTTGTCCACGAATATGTACATGTCAAGTCTTAAGGTAAGTATACTGTATAGGTAGTATTTTGTTATAATGGACCAACACATCACCACACTTTTCGCTTTTGTACACCTCAACCACCTCATTAATGTGAGAATTCACGAGTTGTCTGTAATCCCAATGCAAATGCCCAGAGGGAAGGGCTGTTAATATACAGGGTGATCCACAAAGGTGTCCCAAGAAATAACTTTAGGTTTTGGGTCACCCTGTATGTTAGTAGTAGAAAAATATCAATCAAAGAATTTTCCTTGTGTAATTTTTCACCTCAGCACATTTTGCCAATAAATCTAATGGGGTTAATAAGTAGCTTAGATTTTGTATAGCTTCAAAAAGACAATATTTGTAATGAATTTGACCTAAAAGGAATTTCTTCCATTTCCTTTGCAGATTGTAAAAGATGAATATAATACCTTAAGAAATGCTGACGTGGGAAGTAATTACTCTCAAAGCTTTCCTCAATCAAGAGTCAGTGATTTTAATTTCAGTAATTTTGATAAAGAAATTAATTTTCCTCTGTTGAGAATAAACACGCTTGAAGTTTTGGCAGAACAAAAAGCAGAATTAGAGCAGTGGTAAGCTATAATTAATACCAAGTATTTAAATTTTTTTTTTTTTTTTTTTTTTTGGAGGGGGAGGTATTCAGAGGTTGACCCTCATGAAATGGATGAACGCAGTTATCAGTTTCGTTCAAGAGACCATTTTAACCATGTGGAAGATGATGCACATGGTGTTTGTACAGTATGATGTCATTTCTACAAATAGGATTGTTTAGCCAGGTTCCAGACCATAATTAGTCGAGTGATCCAGTTACATACAAATATGCACACAACCATCCCAGTGCCAAATATCTAGTGGTTTAGCAGACTAGACATTTAGCATTACTTTTTTTTTTACATCTTATTCTGAGTGCCACTTGTTCATATTTTAAAAATCTTTTAACTCAGTAATATTATAACTTACATTGTGGATTCAGAACTACAGTTTTTTAGTTCTAATTCAGCTCTTAATGCCTTTTCATGGAAGTAGTGGGATAGTACTTCTAATCACATATTAGTGGAACCAAACCCCGTTTTCTCATCTTTAAAAAATTGCTTCCCTCCACTTTCTTCCTGCAGACCTATCAATTTCATGTTTACTCGTACATTTATCAGTAATATCCTCCCATCTCTCAGTAGTTGCACAAATTATTCTCACTACATAACCATATATGACACAGGCTTGTATCAGATACCAAGTCCTCAGTTTTATGATAGTAAGCTGGCATTTGAATCTGAGGAATGTTACCCGCTCTTTTTTTGCGAAATTATAAATGCCTACCTCATTACTATTTTGTTAGATGTTGAGATCACTTATAAAATTGTTTTTGAGTATGAACCCATTTCAAACCTCCATTTGCTGTTTGTGACGAAATTTACAAGAAGAGAGTTTTTCTTTTTTAAGCTTGGCCATTGAATACAAGTTTAGAAACTTCAAGATATAAATTAGGCTATATTAGAGTTTCTGGAAAAAGTTTGCCAAAAAAACAAAATTAAAAGAAAAGCCTAAAAAAAATTAATAAAATTTCAAACAAACCCAGCCATTAAGGATCAACAATTTTTTAGGGTTTTTAGAACTTTTGTTTCTTGGCAAACGTTTTCTCTGAGACTGTTTGCTTATTAAAAAGATTGTGTTGTTCTGTGAATATATATATATATATTTTTTATAACGAATCATCCTTAATTTATTTTACTAGTCAGGAATTAATAGCAGCCCAAGGAGAGTCAAAAATTCACAGTGATGAAATTATTATGACGTGTGGATATTGTCCAACTGTTTTAGGATTCTTTTTGAAAGCGACTAAAAAGAGAAGGTTTCACGCTATAGTTGCCGAATGTGCTCCCAGATATGACGTGAGTTGTAGTATTCTTTCTTCAATTCTTTTTGTATGTTTATGTACTTTCATCTGAACAGTTTAACACTAAATGAGTAATATCCACATTTATTTGCTACCATAATTCTAGAAGGGAGGTGATGATTACTGGATCATCGTACTTCTACAGGGTGTACATAAAGTCAGGATCTATTTTTGTGAAGCACTTGGAAATTATATGGAATTCAATCATAAAATGATAAATTGGTAACATTTATTAAATAATTAAGAGTAGGATTCGACGTGACGCCCATCAGTATCCCTGCACAGCTCAAATCGTTCCGCAGCATTTCTAAACACATTCTGGAGCATTTGCGGGGATATGTTATCTGCAGCAGTTCGTATACGTGTACGTAAGTTTTCAAGACTCGTAATCTTCGTCTGATAGACGTGCGACTCGATAAAGCCCCATGCAAAGAAATCTAAAGGGGTTAAATCTGGTCATCTCGCTGGCCAAGGTCTGTTGCTTCCGCGTCCGATCCAGCGATTTGGAAAACGTCCATTTAGATAATCCTGAACAATTTTGGCATAGTGACAAGGAGCACCATCATGTTGATAGACAACGGGGATAGGATTGTTAGTACCGTCGTCTATCAACATGATGGTGCTCCTTGTCACTATGCCAAAATTGTTCAGGATTATCTAAATGGACGTTTTCCAAATCGCTGGATCGTAAGCGGAAGCAATAGACCTTGGCCAGCGAGATCACCGGATTTAACCGCTTTAGATTTCTTTGCATGGGGCTTTATCAAATCGCACGTCTATCAGACGAAGATTACGAGTCTTGAAAACTTACGTACACGTATACGAACTGCTGCAGATAACATAACCCCGCAAATGCTCCAGAATGTTTAGAAATGCTGCGGAACGATTTGAGTTGTGCAGGGATACTGATGGGCGTCACGTCGAATCCTACTCTTAATTATTTAATAAATGTTACCACTTTATCATTTTATGATTGAATTCCATATAATTTCCAAGTGCTTCACAAAAATAGATCCTGACTTTATGTACACCCTGTATTTCCTCGCGATCATTTTGAACCGAGGCACCAAATTATCGTCATATGAAACCAGTCACGAGATAAATATAGCAGTGACATCACTTAAATTTGATCTTCGGGGTCCATTGCGTAGTCATTGGGCAGATTTTAGTGATATTAATTTCAATTGTTTACTATATAGGGTGTTTATAAAGTCCATATCTATTTCAGTGAAAACTTAGCAAAAAGGGTAAAATTCGATAACAACATAATAGAAGGCATACATTTAATGAATATTTAAGCATATGATTTTACATGAGCACCATCAGTATCTCTACAGAGTTCGAATTTGTCAGCAGCATTGCGGAAACATTTTGGAGCACGACGGGGGTTATTTTTGTTAGTGATGTAGCGGATGTCATTTTTTTCACATCTGCGGATGCGGATGTCTACATTTTCGTTATTTTTTAGGATATATTCGAGATTTGTGTTTAACGTATATAATAAGTTATTGTATAGAGAGAGCTGTAGCATAATTGATTAATTGTACAATAATTGCTGTACTTTTCTCTGAACATATAAAATAATATCAAGCATCTAACTAATATAGTAATCAATTAGTGAATTCGTGTGCAAATAAATTCGTTATATTTTGTTGAGTTTCAGCCACAATTAGAAACCATAATTGTGTTACCAGGATGCGGGACGTGAACCCAACTCAAATGCACCCCACCAACCTTATAGAGAGAGATCTTTAATTAGCTTGATAACTATTTATATTAAGTTTAAAGTTTTATTAGGCATATTTATAAGTGAGTAATTAAAGTAAAGTAAACTAAGATGTTCATCGTTTAATGTTCAAACTTAATTATAGGAAGGTTATGCATAAGGAACATTAATTTTTCTGCTGCCAGTCTGTTTCTCTTTTCATCATATATTAATCCAGCACTGCTAAATAATCTCTCGCTTGGTACGTTTGTTGGAGGACAGGCTAAATGTTTCCTTGCAAGTTTACTCAAGCATGGATAGATATTCTGCGTATTTTTCCACCAACTAATAGGATTGTCACATGCAGCCAGGCGTTTTTCTTGGTGATAGCTCTCGATCATTTTTACTACATCTTTTGACATAGCGTAGGTCTCGTCATTGCTGCTTGACTCAAGAAACAGAGACAGATTCTGTGATGACTTAACTCGTTCTAATGTACTAGGTGAAAATAACTTAGCTTTTGTAACGTGGATCTAAGTAGGTTGCAAGAGAGTAACTTCATACAAGAACAGCCTCTCGTCTTGTCGCTTGCATCACTTTTGCACACAATGAACTAGTTCTATTAATATAGTAGAATTTGATAATTTCCGCTTATTAATGACGTTTTATCTCAACGGTCGACATCCGCAGTCCAAAGTGCGGATGCGAGAAAATGTGCGGATATTCCGCGGATGGGGATGTGACCTACATCACTAATTTTTGTAACTGCTATTACGATACGAGCACGTGAATCTTGCAGATCTGTAACCCTCGTTTGATAGACGTTTGATTTGATAAAGCCCCGTGCAAAGAAATCCAAGGGCGTTAGGTCAGGAGATCGAGCCGCCCAGGGCCTGTTGCCTCCACGTCCGATCTACCGATTTGGAAATCGTTCATTTAGGTACTTCCGAACAACGTTTGCGTAATGACAAGGTGTCCCATCTTGTTGAAAGACGACGGTGTTTAAAATGTCATCTGAATGAAGTTGGGACATTTACGTGCTCGTATCGTAACAGCAGTTACAAAAATAACCCCCGTCATGCTCCACAATGTGTTCCGCAATGCTGCTGACAGATTCTTACTCTGTAGAGATACTGATGGTGCTCCTGTAGAATCATATGCTTAAGTATTCATTAATTGTATGCCTTCTATTATACTGTTATTGAATTTTACCCTTTTTGCTACGTTTTCACTGAAATAGATAGGGACTTTATAAACACCCTGTATTAGAGTAATAATTTTAATCCCATTTTCATACTGATCAGTTTGGTCCTGAACTTTTGTTGCTAGTCATAAATATTAAAAAAAAAATTGTACTGTGAATGTAGCGGAACTTCACGTAGTACAGGGTGTTTCATGTCGACCCTAGGAATATGGAAATTGGCGGAATTTGTAGTTGTACCTGCAATAAAAAGACACACTTCATATTAGTTACGGAATTACTATGCCAAACTTCAAATACAAATTCCGCCAATTTCCAGAGTCGACCTGAAACACCCTGTAGAATATCTTTTTTTATTGGAATTCCTCATCCCATCTGTAACAAGAGAGTAAAAGACCTTTAATGTGTTCATCAGAAGTTGACAGAATCTTTGTATATTACTTGAAGGAGCGCGGTACGAGTGTATAATATAGATGCTAGGATTCTCAGAGAAGGGGAAGAAGGCTTCTCTGAAGCTCAGATTTTAGTGATATCTAGATGAATGGAAAAAAGCAAATATAGTACCCATTTACAAAAGTGTACTATGGAGGAGGTAGGAAATTATAGCCCTAGGTATTTTTGGTTTTGAGAGACGTATGAGGCGAGATACGAGACAGATGTTTAAAGGTTTGGATGTACGTAACTTTTTCTCACTAGATGCTGATGGGATAACTCGTAAGGCATAATAAGAAAATTAGAAAACAGTCTTGTAGACTTTATCTACGGAAATACTTTTTTGGAATGACTTGCCATATGATGTGGTAAACATTAGCTCGTTAGTTAATTTTAAGAAAGTTGGACACTTTCATGAATGATAGATTGTATATTCTTAGCTTAAGTTATGTAGACTACTTTGGTGGTAGTAAATAGTTGTATGTTAATTCGCTGATTTGAGATTGACGTTTTGCAAGATTTTTTTTATTATGAAATATAGCTCATGACTTTGATAGGCCCTAGTGGCTTCACGTTTTCCAAATGAAATTTAATATTGTTATTGTCATTTGCTTCAGGGACACAAAATGGCAAAAAGTTTGTCATCGGCTAATATTCAGACGACTGTCATTCGAGATAGTGCAGTTTTTCCTATGATGTCTCGTGTAAACAAAGTTATCATTGGCTGCCAAACTGTATTTTGTAATGGGGGAATCAAAACTTTCCTCGGAGCATCATCACTGGCATTCGCAGCCAAATACTATTCAGTTCCTGTAAGTTCCTTTTTATTTAAGAAGTTAGATAATCCGTGATAGATATTACATGCTGTTAATTTAAAGTACCAGCTTCTGAACGAAGGTTCAAGGAGTTGTTATGACGGCTAGTCCTATAGCTAAGACACCTATTTTTTCAGCTCTATGTTTGTACTCCTACTTACAAGTTCAGTACGGAAATGATGGAAGAAGTGAATGACTTTGATTCTCCAGCGCTTATCATTCCGAAAGGGAAAGCCGATATGATGAAGAACGTTAACGTCGCCATTGCTAAATTCGATTACGTTCCTCCAGAAAATGTCACCAGCTTCATCACGAACAAGTACGTTAAATAGGCTGATTTTGTGATTTCAATTAGGATTTCTATTTTATCAAACACTTCGTATTTTAAATGTTTGGTTCATGTTTTTATTTTTGTACAGAGTAGGCTATGTATGAAATGGTTCGGTCGTCTGACCTTCGTTGAGGAAATTTTCGTACCAGAGCTTATTAATTTTTTTTTTTGTAAGATATCTTTTTATACGTCAGTCGTTTGGATTTCGTTACTCAGGAAATAATTTCACCCGACTGTACTGTAAATAGTTTTGTATAATTACTAACAAGTTATTGTAGATTGAAGGATAAGATTTATGTATAAACGAACATCTACTAAAATTACCTTTGTACGGGAGCAATTCTCGCAGTCCACAACCCGTTCGAAGTTTTTCCTTTCTTGTTTTCTGAAACCCAAATTAAATGATTAACAATGAGGTGCCCATAAAGTTTCATAAGTAAAGAAATTATTTGTATTTTTGTCTATTTAATGTACTTATTTTTCAGTCGAGGAATCGCGCCTTCCTACGTTTACAGACAAGTGATGGAGTTGTACCACCCAGCCGCTGACGACATCTAAACAAGTTCGTGAATTTCAACGCATCACTCATTTCATTGTCACGTTTCTTTAGTTTCTTTCTCGGAGAATAAATATATTACGTTTTTATTTTTCCTTTACCCAACGTTTTCTTTAAATTTATTAATATTTGCCGCACATCAGACATTCCAGTTACGATACTGACAAATAGGTGCAAGTTAATAGCTTTATTTCTGTATAACCTGTAAATTTTGGTGTTTCAACGAAGAAATAAAAGTACTTATGACAATAAATAGCAGTGCACAGGAAATGGGTGTGAATTTATATTATACGAGTCGTCTGTACGAGAACATTCCGAGTACTGCCACCTGCGTGGGCGTGAACCTTGGCCCATACATTACTGAAAAGATGGTGCCTGTATAATTGATACTTTACTACATATTTACGAGATTTTTTTTTTATATAAAAAATGTGATTACACGGGCCACGGTCTGCGTTAAGATAGACATTTCAGTTTGAGGAAGGTAGGCTCTATGCTGTTTTGGATTAAGATATGGTTGCACTCGATTTTTCTGTAACAAACCTATTTCAATTTTTAATCATCGTTGGCTTTTATGTACTTTGGCCTCAAAGTGAACGTTTCTTGCAAACAACTTAATGTCTATAAATTTTACCGTTTGAAAACAGTAGACAAAAAGACAACAGATATAGATATACAGAAGTTGAATATGAACAACTTAAATATATCCTTTTGACACTTGAACAGCGGCTTGAATTAAAGGATTTCATTTGAATTGTCTCCTGAATTTGACAAAATTCTTGCCACGAAGCAGATCTATCTGGGCTCAACTCTAGGAAGGCGTTCTGTGCTGACACCCTGCCTAGGGAAACACTTTCGCCTCTTTCTTTCATCTGGTACTTTTCCTTCCTGTTGAAAGTTTACTTTCATTCAGCCTATTCCAAAGAAGGGTGACCGCTCTCAACCCTCCAAGTCCAATTGATTTGATTTCTTGCCTTTCTAAAGTTTTTGAATCTACCTTTAACAGGAAGATTTTTAAACACCTCTCTCAATCTTTTTTCAGATCGTCAGTATGGGTTCCATAAGGGGACACTCTACTGGCGATCTTCTTGCATGTTTCTCCGACTCTTGGTCATCCTCCTTTCGGGACTTCGGTGGAACTTTTACTATTGCAAGTCATATTAAAAGCTTTTGATAGTCTGGCACAAATAATTGAGTTCCAAACTGCCCTCCTTCGGTTTTTATCCTTCCATCCGTGCCTTCATCTCTAATTTCCATTCTGGTCGATCTATAACACTGGTCAACACTCATTTTATTGCCAATCATATTAGAGTGATTTTGGGGTAACTTTGTGGTGCTGATTCCGAATATGACATCGGTTTTGCTAGATTGGCTCTAATTTATGAGATAATTGGTACCCCATTGAAACACACAAAAATGCAAAAAATTTAATGTTCAGGCGGAGCCTACTTACAAATCGCATTGAAATTGTCTCAAATCATACAAAAGTAAACACATGAAATACATAATGGCATTTTATTCGGTCTCACCATCTAGAATGTTCCGGTAGTTTCCCATATGCACGCGTTATGGTTACTTTCCTATTAATTGAGGGTATTCATTATCTCAAGAACTAGAGCCAAATCGGAAGAACGACTTTCATTTTGGAATTCAGCAACCCCAAAATACCCTAAATTCGTACGAATTTCCTTGGCAACGAAAAAATTTTTTTTTTTGGTGACCTATGTAATCTGCGGTTGTAGATGCCTACTGTTATCCTGAAGATATTAATAGTGGTGTTCCTCAGGGGTCTGGTTCTGTCACTCACGTTTTTCCTTTCATTTATCAATGATTTAATACGTCACACTTCTTGTCCTATCTACTACTATGCCGATGATTCCACTCTTCACTTGCTTCAAAGCATCCCTCATCAGTCACTCCAAGCTTCGGGTAGGACGGCTATGGTGCAGTTGACCTCTGATCCTTCTATTATCTCTGATTGGGGCAGAGAAAAATTTGACACTCAATACATCAAAAACTACTACTCAAGTCATAACTACTGTCTATAACTAGTGAACCATGGACAGCCTCAGACACCAGTCTCTGTCCAGCCCCACCTCTGCCCCCAGCCCGGCCGGCAGCGTGACCAGCCATGGCTCAGAGCCTCACCAGAAGGGAGAGAACCTCAACAACCCCTGGCCCCACCTGGACACCTTCTTTGGACCTTTGACCAGCAAGAAGAGGGTGGTTGAGAGGGGCAGGGTGGTCTACAGGGGCAGCATCATCTGTAAGAGGTGCAAGGCCAAGGTCAGCTTCAACACCATCAGCATGTACACCCTCAAGAGCCACTACCAGCATGTGAGTTTAAGTTTATTTATAAATTTAAGATTTTAAAAAAACTTGATAAGTAGTTAACTTTAGAAATTATTATTTAAAATATAATTAAATAATAAATTATACTTTGTCTCAATTCAAACACGTCTGTTGTATATCATTACAATATAATTTATAATTTTTTTTTCAAGGTTCACCCCAACCAGAGCAAAGACCTCCTCGCTGCCATCACTGGTGGGTCCAAGCGCGGCCGGTCCCTCTCTGGCGACACCAAGGACTCTGGCTCCAAGAGAATGCGCCAGGCCAGCATAGAGTCCTCCTTTGCTGGAGGAGGACTCTGAGGAGCTTTGAAGTGTTTTTTTTTTGTAATATTGTAATTTTTTTTTATTATTATTTATTTATTTAACATTGTAATTTTGTATCTATTCTTTATTGATATATCTATGGATCGTGTGTGTGTTAATAAAGTCTTTTGCTTTGATTTACTATAAATTTAATTTTATACAGGGTGTCCCAAAAAAACCGCACCTTTTTTTTTTGAAAACCCTGTATATATAAATAGTTTGCGTAAGCGCAAGTTTCGAGAAGTTTGCGCATTTGCGCTTGCGCAAGGTATGGGTTTGGGTTTGCGCATGTGAATTTTCGTTTGCGTTGCCCAGCACTGCTTATAACGAATGCAAAGCAGTTTAATGGGATAAAATTCTTCTGCGAAAACTGCTTGAGAATTAAACTCTTTTACAGTAATTAAAGCAGACAAACACTACGACAAGAAAATGAAAGAGGAAAGTGGGAACAAAGAACAGTAGAAAACAGAAGAAATGGAGAAAGGCGAAATAGAAAAAAATCAAATACTGTCACAAAACGAGGCCGAAAACACGCAGGCGACAAAGAGTGTAAAGACAACACATAGCATAAGGGCAACGAAGGACACAAAAACAACTAGCACAAATAGGACAAGACAAGAGGGCAATCAAGAAAACTGAGTGAAACTGTCCCCCAATAAGGAGCAAAAAACCAAGGCCACGAGTAAATATGGGGAAGGAATTATATGCAGATAATATATAAAAGATAATTGCAGATTTAAAAGAGGACAATGTATATATGAACATCCCCCAATATGCAATTTCTTCTATAATAATGGTCATTGTAAATTTGGAGACAGATTTAAATTCTACCACCCGGACATTTGCAGGACTTACGCAAAATATGGAACTTGCAAATTCGGGAAGAAATGCTACTATCAACATCTCCCGACGGACTCAACGAACAAAGGAAAAAGTTTAAATAACAATAGGAAATAACAATAGGAACACAATAAGCGAACAAGAAAATTTTTTCAACATCGCAGACACCTTACGAATGCTAAATGTCATCCACATGCAGTTGACACAGCTGGAAACCCCGAGCCAAATCGCTACCGGGCAAGAAGCTACCAATACAAGTAGGAGGAAACGGATCTCTCGGAGGATCATAGAGCAACGAATCAAGCGATATCGAAGGAAAACGAACTTGAAATGCACAAGGGGCAACGAAAAACAGAGAACATAAAAATTGTCCTGGCTAATATTCAAGGAATAAGACCAAACCAATCACTCAATAAGGTTTCGTACCTGAAAGGATTTATGGACGAAACAAGGGCGGACATCGCATGCCTCACAGAAACTCATCTTAAAGATTGCCAAGGAAATTGTGAAAACTGCGAACATTGTATTGATAAGAAAGAGATAAATATAGAGGGCTTCAACTTACTAAGAGCGGATAGAACGACGAGACGGAAAGGTGGCTGTGCTATATATGTACAGGAAGGTCATATGACAGAGACGATAATAAGTAAATCAAACAGCTATGTGGAACTCCTAGCAGTGAAAATAGAAAAACTAAACTTGATAGTAATAGTCATCTATAGACCTCCAAGCACCCCAACCGAAAAATTCTCGGAGGCCATTGATGACATAGAAAGCTAATAAAGGCCATAAACCCTCCATCCCCCAATATAATGATCTGCGGAGACTTTAACTTCCCATTTATAAAATACAAAAAGGTGAATAGGAATATATATATTCACCAGGACAAGGGGGGCACAAGAGAAGACCAGGAACAAGCAAAAATGTTGATGGCTCTCACAAATGAGTTTATGCTGACACAGGAGATAACAGAAAATACCAGAAAAAATAACTGCCTGGATCTGGTATTCACGAATAACACGAACTTGATTGCTGATATAAAAATAACCCCAACCATTATCTCAGACCACAACTTAATCGAGATATCAACAAATATGACGCAGCATTAAAGACAATACACATATTGTGGAAAGAAGTAAATTCGGGGCCTTTAACTTAAACTCAAGACTATAAATTGGGAAGCAATCAGATCGCACATGGCCCAAATAGAATGGAGAACAATTTTCGAGAATAAAACAAAAGAAATGCTAACAACCTTGGAGAAAAAACGCTGAGAATTTTAGAAAAATATGCTCCGAAATCACAGCCAAAAGGAAAGAGGAGCTGGCTAGAGGCAAAAGAGAAGACTATTCCGCAAAAAAAGAGAGTGGAGGCGAAGTTAGGAAACTGCGGAGATAATGACAGGAAAGCAATAAAAGAAAAACTGGAGGGTATCGATAGGGAAATACAAGCCCTGATTAAGGACCATACAGAGAGGGAAGAGGAAAAGGCGGTAGAAGCAATAAAGGAAAATCCAAAATACTTCTATAGCTATGCAAAAAGGAAAACAAAAACGCGCGCCGCTATTGGGCCCTTAAGGACGGGAAATAATGAACTAACCGACGATCCAAAAGAAATATCTGATACATTGAGAGCTCAATATGAATCAGTTTTCAGTACCCCAAAAAGTGACAAAGCGATACCTGACATAAATGCATTCTTTGAAGAGGAATTGCAAGGAGAGTATATAACAGACTTTGATTTTACACCAGAAGATGTAGCGAGAGCTATAGGACAAATGAAACACATTCAGCTGCAGGTCCGGACAATTGGAACGCATTATTGATTAAAAACTGTAAAAATGAAATAGCTACACCTTTATACTGGATATGGAGAAGATCCCTAGACACTGGGGAAATACCGAGCATCTTGAAAAGAGCAAACATTGTCCCTATATATAAAGGAGGGGACAGATCTCAAGCAAAGAACTATAGACCAGTGTCATTGACGTCCCACCTCACCAAAGTATTTGAAAGAATAGTTAGAGAAAATTTATGATTTCCTGGAGACACGGGAAAGATTCAACGAAAATCAGCATGGATTCCGATCAGGTAGATCATGCCTATCACAACTAATAGACACTACAACAATATCCTAGATGCATTGGAAGGCAATGACAACTACGATGTTATATACACAGATTTTGCTAAAGCTTTCGATAAATGTGACCATGGTATAATAGCACATAAAATTAAATATATGGGAATAACAGGCAAAGTGGGAAAATGGATCTACAACTTCCTTAGAGACGTCTGCAGGTCGTCAAAATTCAAGGTATATCATCATCAGAATCGGAAGTACGCAGCTCAGTACCACAAGGGACAGTACTGGCCCCACTCCTGTTCATTATCATGCTAACAGACATAGACAGCGGAGTAAACAGCAATAGTAGTAACATCCTTTGCAGACGATACAAAGATCAGCAGAAAAATCAGCGATGTACATGACGTGGAGGCCTTGCAGAGGGACACGAACAAAATATACAAATGGTCAGAAGACAACAACATGTCATTCAACCGAGAAATTTCAGCTCTTGAGATATGGTAGAAAAGAAGAACTTAAACAGACTGCATATTATGCTCCAGATAGACAGGAAATTCAGAGAAGCACGAAAGCGATTGATCTCGGGATAATAATGACAGATGATGCGAAATTCGAAACACAAAATCAGATAGCGATAAATAAAGCAAAAAGAGTCGCCGGACAGGTTACTAAGAACGTTCACAGGACAGTAATGATTCCCCTGCTAAAAACACTGATTATACCAAAACTTGAATACTGCTCAGTTTTGACGTCCCCATATAAAAAGGAAGAAACTAATAAACTAGAAGAAACGCAAAGGCATTTCACAGCCAAGATTGATGGCTGCAAAGAACTCAACTACTGGGAAAGACTACGTAAACTAAATCTGTACTCACTGGAAGAAGAGAGAGGTACATCATAATCTACATATGGAAAATGATCGAAAAACTGGTACCAAACCTAAAACTAAACCCAATTACCATTCAAACAACACTGGAAAATAGGAAAGGCAGAATGTGTAGTGTTCCCAAATTAAAGGCCGACAAGGGACCTCCTCAACCTGAAGGAAAATAGCTTGGTTGTCAGGGGGCCAAGACTTTTCAACCAGCTTCCAAAGGACCTCAGAAACGTAACGGGGGTCAAAGTTGAAGTCTTCGAGAGAAGACTGGATGCCTGGCTCAGGACGGTACCAGATGAGCCAGGCGTACCTGGCTATGTACGGTGGAGAGCGCAAGAAAGCAACTCGCTCCTCCATCAAGCCAGACCTAGAGGCGGAGCCACCAGTTTGACCTCCGTGTGAAGAGAGACCAACGCACGAAACAAAGTAAGGTACATCATCCATTCAAAGAGCAATCACCTCCCATCAAATACACCAGATTGTCTCGGGATTTTATATATAGACCTAATTATGCAATAGAAACTGTAGGAAATACTCTCTCTTTCAAAGCAGCAGATGTATGGAATGAAATTCTCACGCATATTAGGCAGGCTTCATCACTAAATGTATTTCGCAAATCACTGAAAAAAAGCACTACATTAGCTCCTAGTAACGTACAAGTTCACTACTGACATTTTTACCATAATAATGAAGTTCCCATTTATTAATCAATTATTTAAAAAATATTAATTTCATTAAGAACTTTCACTCTCGTAATTTATTTTTTATATTTTTTTATTAAGTATTTATTTTATATTTTGAATATATAATAAATCACGTAATTTAAAATTATGTAACATTCTGCAAACTTTGAATTTTATTGCTACAGGGTGTCCAAAAAGAAATGCAACCCATCGGCTTTGTACGATATTTCATGGGCAACCGATTTCAAACTTTTTTTTTTTTTAAAGAATACTGTACATTCAAGTTCCCCTAATACACTGATATACGGGTCAGCATTCAACGTACAGAAGATGGCATATCAAGAGACATTAAGACAAATGTTCAATAACGTGATTCGTCGCACACACTTATGCGAAAACCGTAATGGCCAACCCATTCAGCAATTTTTGTAATTTACTAATAAACATTCATTCTCCAATGGGTTGCGTTTCTTTGAACATCTCGTATTATCATTCTTTTTTATCACTATTACTACACTTGCTCCTTTCAATTTTTTTATATAATAAACAAACTAAATGCCATTAACTTTCTCTAAAAAGCTTCCATGCTTCCAACGGCATATTCAGATGAGTACTGTGAATATATTGTTATATTAAATACCTAAAAATTGTAAAACTGCCAGATTTTTTGAATTTTGAATTTTCGAATTAGTCTTTGAACCAAGTAAAGCCTAAAGCTTAAGGGCCATACTACTTGGTACAAATACATACGTATATAGCTTATGAATTTTTACCAAAATAGATTAGTATTCATGCGGATAAAAATAAATTGCTCTCTTCCAGTCTTCTAGCACATTTCCATTTGTCCACGCACTGATACGCACCACAACCTCTTCAATACCCGATACTTAATCATTTTCCCATATACTCCACCCACATCCGCCGCTTTTCCATTCTTCAGTTCGCGAACCGTCGCTTTCACTTCAGCCATGGTTACGTTCTCAGACAGTTACGCGTCCTTCACAAATTTCCAATAAAGAGGAATAAACAAAAAGTAGTTAAAATCCAATAAAACTTTATTACCATACAACCAACGCTAAAAATTAACATTTTCTATAACAATATTTTTAATATTTTAGTTATTGTGAAACGCTTAAAACAAAATATCCTCCCCCATTATATAAAAATAGAATAACAGATGAACGTTCTCGACTTAATTCTAAAGTTGGGATTAATAAAAACGTTACTTAGTATTGAATCATTTAAAAACGTTTCATGTTTATTTTAATCATTTTTTTAAGTTTTTCGATTTTTTTTAAATTTTTGTTTTTTGTTTATATTAAAATAAAATGAAGAGAGATTAATTCTATACTTAGACTTCATCTTTCTTCGGTGCCATTGCCTGTTTTGCTTGGTGAGCCTGAAGCACCGCTACGGCCTCCTCAACTTTCGCCTTCAGCGAGTTCCTGTCCTCTAGCATGTGAAGCAAGTCTGAATTGTCAATTTCGAGCAGCATTCCCGTGATCTTACCCGCCAGCTCTGGGTAGATGTCTCTGATGAGGGGGAAGAGACGCTCTCCCAACATCTGCTTTTGCTCCTGAGGTAAGGCAGCAGCCAACATCGAAGGTGTTAGAGGCTCCTGCCCATGAATGTGTACTGCGGGTTGGGTGCCAATCGATTGTGATGAAACCACGCCTACGCCCGCCCCGGCTGATACCGGAGGATTACGCATGTGAGGCGTAAATTTAAAGCCCGCGGATGCTCTGGCGTTGCCAGCAGCGAGGGCAGAGGCGGCGACGGCACTCGAAGGAGCTATCGGGCGCGCAGCCTGAATCAGAGTCGAAATGGGCTGCTGCTGAGCAGCAGCGACAGCGCTGGCGGTCGCCATCGGGCGTGGAATGGCGCGAGGGGCCGCGGCGGCTGCAGCAGCGGCAGCATTGATGTGTTGCGAGGGGCGTGTGGCGGAGCGGTAAGGTGTAGCTTGCACCTGGAATGCGGTGGTTCCCTGGGCACCTGCGCGAACTTGAGCACTTGGTTGTGTTGCCCACCGTTGTGTGGCCCTAAGTTGAGCGATTTGTGGAGTATAGAACCTCTGAGTTTGCGGCATGGTTGGCATGAAGTAAGAGGTGCCACTGGGCTGGAACATTTGTCCCATCTGCTGCATTCTCATTCCCGCTACGCGCTGCATGTACTGAGAGGCGAGATGAGCTTTCCTATCTTCTCTTCTCTGAGCCAAGGCCACGTAAAGGGGTTTGCTCACGAGGATTCTCCCATTCATTTCGGTGACTGCGCGGGTTGCTTCTTCTGGAGAAGAGAAACACACAAAGCCGAAGCCCTTAGATCGACCGTCCTCAGTCATTACTTTGGCACTGGTGATCGTCCCGTAAGGACTGAACTCCTTCCTCAGACGTTCATCATCGATGGTGTCATCTAAATTTTTGATGTACAAATTCACTCCCTGATAGCGATTCATGCGTTCCATCTTAAGCATTTCAAACTTCTTCTTCAATTCTGTTTGTCTCTCTCCCTTCTTCTGAGCTCTGCCCACATACAGAGATTTCCCCGCAATTTCCTTGTTGTTCATCTCCTTTACAGCAACCTCAGCCGATTCAGGATCTTCAAAGGCAACAAAGCCAAATCCTTTCGATTTTCCTTCCTCATTGGTCATAATACAGTGGCTCGTTATCTTACCGAACTTGCAGAACATTTCATAAAGCTTATCCTCATCAAGCTCCTCCCCAAAGTTCTTTATGTAGACATTAGTAAAAAGTTTTGCCTTCTCTCCCAACTCCTTTTCCCTTTCACACCTGGGAATGAAGCGCCCTACATACACCTTCTTACCATTCAGCAACATTCCATTTACCTTTTGGATGGCATTGCTGGCAGCCTCCTCAGTCTCAAAATGGACAAAGCCATACCCCTTGGAATTGCCTTGTTCATCAGTAGCCACTTTACAACTAAGAATGTTACCAAAAGCTGAGAATGTGTCGTACATGGCTTTATTATCGATTGACTTGTCCAAATTCTTGATGAAAACATTTCCAACACCAGACTTCCTAAGAGATGGGTCCCGCTGTGACCACATAATGCGAATAGGACTTCCCTTAATCACGTCAAAATTCATCGTATCAAGCGCTCTCTCGGCATCGGCAGGTTGCTGGAAATTCACATAAGCATAGCCGAGAGATCTTCTCGTAACCATGTCTCTGCAAACACGAATGGAGAGAACAGGTCCAGCAGTAGAGAACTGTAAAATGCAAAAAACCAAAATGTCCTAAAGTTTATAATAACTTCCTACACCTAATAATGAAGAAGCAAATATAAAGTTATTATATTAGTGATTACGTATGCCTCGTGGCAGAAGGGCAAATAAATAAAATACTATATATATTTTTTACATTTAAATCTCAATTTGAGACATTAAGGCTAAATGACCAAACTAGCAGCAAATTAAAATGTAGAAATATAGATACTTTATTACCCTTTCATGCCTGAATTATATTTAAGATTAAAAATTTTATACCTACTACTATTCTCCATAAGAACTAAAATCTAATCAAATTTTATGATCATTTGCAACTGTAAAGCATGAAAAGGCTAAATGAAACAACTAAATAGGAATAAAAAGCTGCATGAATTATACACATCAAGGCTTATTAAAAACAGCCTGTAAGATAAGTTTTCAGTAACTAAATTGACTTTTATTTTACGTAGAAAGGAGGAGGCTAAGGGCGAGTGCCCGCAAAAGCGCCCCCTCTACAGAAGGAGAAGAGGGTCAAAAACAAGGTCTCCAAAGTTCAATGATGCCATTTTTTTTTAAATATAAATTTTGAAAAGTTTGTGTAGTGAGGGATAGAGAGAGAGGCGCGTGTTTAAGAACATGCTGGACTGCTCACAGGATAGACGAGATACGGAAAAAGATCAGCTAAGGAGGACAGTGTCAGGAGAAACAGTTCCAGCACTTCCTCTCTCTTGCCTAATATCACACTCCCACCCACCCTGGAGTACTTCTCTGGTCGATTGGTGTCTACAATCTCTCCTTAGATTTGCATATATACTTACATTCTCAAAAACTAATTTACAAAAAAAAATGTTAATCAGAAAACTACAATTAAATAACTTAAGACCAGATAAAAATCTAAAATTTGTGGCATCAGGTTTTAACCCAAAACATAACATTACATAGGATTTATGCCCAACAGTCAAAACTTTACACTTTATTAGATCAAACAAAGCTGAGAAATTCTAAATATTTAACAAGCCTGGAAATAAAAACAAAATCATGCGTGTGGGTGATTAAAAACACTAGCAATGTTAAGTCTATAATCCAAGTTGTGCGCTTTTGAGGAAAGAAAACTATCACCATATCACCCTACAAGTTTTCAAGAAAATTACGTTAAAAAACTATCATTGGGCAATGGAACTATAAAAAAATAATCACAGACATTTAACACATGCTAACAATAATAATAATAATACACTATTTAATTCAAAAGCCTTTACATTACATTAACAACTACATTATTTTCAATAAGAGATTAAACTATCCTTCCATTTCAAATAAACTCGAGCAAATGTGTATTACAATATGTTGTAGAGGACATAATTAACTGACCTTCTCAAAGAGCATTGCTTCTGTGCAGTCAGGACTCAAATCCCCAACATAGAGGGAGGCAAGAGGATAGTTTGGCCCAGGAGGATTCATGGCAACTCCCTATTGTTTCTAGAAAAATAGAATTGTTAAAAAAAGCTATTCCTTCCTACACAAATATGGATATAAGGTACTATACTAGTATAGAATACAATATATTAATTAGTTTAACTAATACATGTCAAACTTCAGAAAAAATTAGCAAGTACACACAACTACAAAGGAAAAAGCCAGAACTGATATCACAGTGGTTAAAACCATTTCCTTGTAACCAAAATGAAGACAATGAGGTTGGGGTTTGACTCCAGATGGTGTTGGTAGTACAGTATACAGAATGTTTCAGGAGGAAAGGTCAATACTTCAGGTGGTGATAGTATCAGTCATTGTGAGAAAAAAAGTTCATATGAACATGTGTGTAATTCTGAATGGTTACGGAGATAGAGCTGATGCGCGCGCAGCTCTTCCTCCCGCTGCGGTGGTCCCATTCAATGGCCACCAAGGTCTCCAGACCTCTCTCCATTAGATTATTGTTTGTGGGGGGTGGATGAAAAGTCAAGTTTACAAAAGAAAGGTGGATACACAAGACAAATTGCTTGCGCGCATTTTGGATGCTGCTGCCCGCATAAAGGAACATCAAGATCAACTCAGATGAACAGCATGCGATCTTCGCACAAGAGTTGCAAAGTGCATTGAGGTTGATGGTGGGATTTTCGAAAATGTATTGTAAACTGTAACAAATTTGTCATTTCTGTATCTGATACCATTCAAAATGCCAATGTTTAAATATTAAATGTTAGAAACAGTAATTGGTTTCTCTTTCTTGATTACCATTGACAATGCTTTTGTATTTGTAGATTCAAACAACTCTATCTCCATAACCATTCAGAATTAGACACATGTTCATATGAACTTTTTTTCTCACAATGACCGATACTATCACCTCCCAAAGTATTGACCTTTCCTCCTGAAACACCCTGTATAATAAACAAGGGGCTAGCACAATAGGCCACATTTGTCTGGCCTGAGTACTGTGCCAGTTTCTGCCTCTCCTCACTGATTATCATTATTACAGGAGAATAGTCTCCAACGTTCACAGATGTAAAACATTCCTATTTATTATAATTATACTAAAACATTTCCATTAAGAACCGTAGAATGGGGAAATTGGGATAATCTCAAAAATATATTTGTCAGTAATTTTAGCATTGTAAACAAATTTTTATACAATATTTGACCATATTATATAAAGATGCTAAAATTACTTACAGTATTCAAATACATTTTTTACAGTATCCAATTACCCCATTCTACAGAATCTTTTAAAAGGATTCTAAAAGTATAGTAATTATACATATGGTGATTTTCTATCTACTGATGTAGAAAAAAAAAAATGCTATAGGCTTATATAACAAAGCTAGCCAGAAGGAAGCATTGCTTTAGGCAAGAAAGATGCAAGTTAAGTTAATCTTTCTACAAGTTGTGGGTGAATAAATTAACAAAACAAGTGGTTATTAGATAGGCCTATCCCAGTGAATTGCCTCTGTTGATTGATTACAACAACATATGCCTTACATAGCCTAAATCAACAAATGAGGAAGTAGGCAACCACGAAGGATAACAAGACCCAAGTTAACATAAATCAATTCAATAAAATAAAATTTATGTTGCCTACAGGTACTCTCTCTTTATCATGGGTTAGTTCAAATATCAAAAGCAAACTAATTTAATAATTTAACTGAAAACTATTTAACAAGATCCTTTGAAGACCTACACATACAAACATTTTTATAGCAAAAAAGCATACATTTTTTGTCAGTAACCAAGGCACTAAATCTGATAGGAAATTTTCATCAGATTGCCAGGTTGATAGGCTCTCACTACAGGCCTATGTAGTTTTTTCAAAACTACTATAAAGTACTTGGCAGTTAAGACGAGATAAATTGTGAGTTTACCATTGCTGGGGACTATCATTAAGAATCAGGACAGAGTTTTCCAGTAAGGGAAAGAAAACCTGTGGGAAATATGCATTCCATGAAATAAAGCAATATTCCCTATGTTAATGAGGTAGTAAAAAATTTGCTTGAAAGCCACAAAGTAAAATTATTGTGCATGTTGGCATATAGTAGGTTTAAGTAGAAATTCTGAAGAAATTAAATGAAGGTATATAGGAAAATTCATTAATAATTTTAAAAATAAGCACAAGTGTTTTGCAGTAGGTATTCTGCCAAGAGTTGGGGTAATTACGGAGTTTACAAGTATAATTTTTGGGCTTAAATAATAAAAGTTAGAGAGCTTTATAGTGAAGGAGGGGTAGAGTTCATTGATTTATGGTATAATTTTATTAAGAAATACAGTATCTTTTCAGTATAAACAGATTGCATTAGAGTTGAAATGGAACTACTTGCATATACTGTACAATATATGGTAGACTTTTGGAAGATGAATAAAGTTGTTTGGGGTTTTGAAAACCTACTTTAAATTATCAGAGGGAATAAAATCATCAGGATATCTGTAAAGTCAACAATATTTTTAGGGTTTTAAATGCAAATTCTCCTAGAAATAGGCATATAGGCATATCAGCAATTAAGTCAATACATAATAATAAATTGGTTGAAAGTGAAGGGGTAATGAGTTTTTTTTACTTGTACCATACCAATACTCAGTCTTAAGAATATGAATGAAGTATTCATTTAGCTATATGATTAGTTAAAATCTGGATATTATTTAAGTAAACCAATATTCAATGACACTAGGGTCAATGGGTATATCTTCATCAGAAAATAAATAGGTATGAGGGTAGTTTGTCATATATTTAGATTGAATTAATTTCAATTCAAAATGATAGTACTTTATGGTACATATGGTTCTTTGATACAAAATATGATCTTTTAATACATTCATCTTTAGTAATTCATTAATTAAATTATCTTTTCTCCTTGCATAATTTTATCTATAAAATTTGTCACATTTTCAAATGACATTGACACCACAACCATTCAGCAACAAGCAGCAGCTACCATGACCCGACAAACAGAATATCCAGTCAGTGAGTAAACTAGTTTTTACGAACCACTTGCCAGCATCATGCCCCCATATCAATATACCATTCCTACTACTAATGCAAAAAAATCTTGGTTTAACTTTGCTTGTTCTAATGCTGTCCACAACAGAGAGGAGGCTTTTGGAAGATACCATAATCATCCAACTCCTGACTCTCACTTAGTTTATATTTCTGCCTGAAATTGTGCAAAACCTGTTTTGGCTCGCCAAAAATTCCTTCAGACAAAAATGAGAAAACCTATCCAATTCTAATTCTTCTCACTTTCTGGCATCTAGCCAAGAACCTCTCCAACTTCTTTCCCTCTTTTTTTTCCATTCCATTGGCTCAGTTGCTTTCTCTTCTGATAAAGCTGAACTCTTCACTCAAACTTTCACCTCCAACTCAACCCTGGATGATTCCAGTGCTGTTTCTCCATCTTCTCCTTCCTCTGACTTATTTGTCAGAAATTAGAATCTCCAAAATTATTATTTTTTTTTTGCCCTATCTTGGCTCAACTCTAGGAGAGCATACAGTCCTGATGACATTTCTGTGGGTGTTTTCTCCTGTTCTCAAGAACTGTGCCAACACCCTGCCTTGGCAAACTCTTTCATTTTTGTCTTTCATCTGGTACTTTGCTTTCATTCAGCATGTCCCAAAGAAGAGTGACTGCTCTCAGCCATCCAACTGCTTTGATTTCTTACCTTTCCAAAATTTTTGAATCTATTCTTAATAGGAAGATTCTTAAACACATCTGTTCTCACAATCTTTTTTCAAATCATCAGTATGGGTTCCACAAGGGACACTCTACTGATGATGATCTTGTATATATCTCTGACTCTTGGTCATCCTCCTTTCAGGATTTTGGTGAAACCTTCGCTGTTGCACTAGAGACAAAAAGCTTTTGATGAAGTTTGGCACAAATTTTTAATTTCCAAACTGCCCTCCTTCAGTTTCTACCCTTCTATCTGTGCCTTCCTCTCTAATTTCCATTCTGGCCAATCTATAGTTGTGGTTGTAGATGGCCAGTTCTTCTAAAGTTATTAATAAGTGGTGTTCTTCAGGGCTCTACTCTACCACTGACTCTTCCTTTTATTTATCAATTATCTACTAAGTTGCACTTCCTGCTCTATCCTCTCCTATGCCAATGATTCCACTCTTCACTTCACCCACTTCACAAAGCATCCCTCTCAACAGTCACTCCATGATTCACACAAGATATATGATGCACCTGACCTCTGATCTTTCTATTTCTGATTGGGGCAGAGAAAACATTGTGGCTTTCAATGCCTCAAACACTTAGTTCTTTCATCTGCCTGCTTATCACAATCTTCCACATGACTATCCCATACCTTCAACAATAACACAACTCAGTGCTACTATAGCATGCAGTCTACAAAGATATTTATACTATAGTGTGCACTGTGCAGTCTACAACATACAGTAAAACCTGCACTATCCAGCAATCAATTATCCAGAAAACTTTAGAAACCAGGAAGCTTTCTGATACCATCCAAAAAAATCTAGAACATCCTTAACATTTTTAATAAAATAAGACTAAATTTTACTCATTTCAATTGTCCCACACATACTTAGCATAGTGTTTATGTTGATTACAATATAGTTTACATTGGTGTACAGTGCAGTATAGCCAAGATTTGAGTTTTACTATTGTTGTCCATTGGTTTTTCCTAGGTTAATGGTACCCTCAGATAACGAAAATTTAGACAAATGGAATGGCCTAATCTCCGAGCTTGCTGGATAACAAATGTTTTACTGTATTTACAAAAATAAAAATTCAATTATATTAAAATCCAGTGTAACCCCGTGTAATCTCCAATTAAATCATTAAATGTGAGATGTATATGAAAATATGCTCATCGCATGAATTCTTCAATCCCCCTGCCTCTGTTGTTGTCAGCATCACGCGATGCAAGGTGAGCGTCTATAAACACATCAATCTTTTCATTTTTATTAGTGAATTTTACTAAAATCTCGTACCATTCCCATAGATAAAGCATAATTGTGTCAACTGATATACCACCAACTTCTCTTAGCCTAACCCACTTCCACACCAAATTTCAGCTGTCTCTGATCACTATTTATCTTCTGAAAAATCACACAAATTGATTGTTTCGAATATAAGATTCATATGCGCTCTAACTTCCTTCCCAATCAATTCCTTTTTGTACAGGTTCAACCCTACTTTCACGCTGCCCCCCTGGTGCCTCTAGATCCTACAATTATGCTTTATTATCATGAGAAAAATGTAAACTCTGCAGAAACTATTTCGATCATGATTGGTTCACCCCCGGAACTCTCCCGAATCACAATTTCCCAATCATGGCTGTAAATTGAATTTACCTCCACCTAAATTTGAATGTCAAGAACTATCATAGGCGCTTGCTGTTAAACTCCTCCCGTAAGAGGGTGACCCTTAGTTTACCTTGTCTCCGCCTATCCCAAGGTTTTAAACACCCCAAGAGCATCAGTAACAAGGTTCTTTGCTCTCTTATTATTCCCAACCACACAGGCTCTGTGATTAATTGTGCAGTGGCACTACCTCATCCTGATTAAATTAACTCCAATCTTCTTCTTCTTTCTCTTCACCCATTCCCGCCTCTATGCGGGGTCAGCGTTTCTGACCAGCCTCCTCCACACAGCCCGGTCCTGGGCTTCTTCCCCCAACAAACCCTTCTCCCTCAAATTGTCCCTCACCTTCGCTTCGGTCTGCCTCTCTTTCTCCTGCCATGCACCTCCATATTCATCGTTCTCTTACCCACATAATCTTCATCCCCTCTCATCACATGTCCATACCATTTCAGTCTACTTTCTTGTATCTTCCTCGAGATTTCTCCAACCTTTGTTGTGCCCCTTATCCTTTCATTCCTTACTCTATCCAACCTTGTCACTCCGCGCACATCCATCTCAGCATTCTCATCTCCGTTACATCTAGTCTTTTCTCATGATCTTTCTTTATAGCCCAAGACTCAGCCCCGTACATCATAGCCGGTCTTACCACAGTCTTATACACCTTTCCCTTAACCCTTGCGCCTATTCTTCGGTCACACAACACCCCTGAAACTTTCTTCCAATTTTTCCAACCAGATTGCACTCTGTGTTATTTCTGTGTCCAGCTCACCATCCTCAGCCACTGTCGATCCCAAGTACGTAAACTTACTCTCTTTAACCTCGCTCCCTCTAAACTAATTTCTGAGTCTTGATTTTCGTAGAACCTCAGGTACTCCATTTTCTTTCTGCTGATTTTCAACCCCCCGTCTTCAAAAGCCCTCCTCCATTCCTCCAATTTTCTTTCTACTACTTCTCTCCTGTTGCTGCACAGAACAATATCGTCTGCAAAGAGCATACACCAAGGGGATTGATCTTTTATCCCCTGGGCCAACACATCCATAATCAAAACAAAAAGGTACAGGCTCAAAGAAGATCCCTGATGTAGACCAACCCTCACGGGGAACCATTCCGTTACACCTACACTACTCCTAACCTGGGTCCTTGCTCCTTCATACATACTTTGCACCAACCTAACGTACTTCTCCGGCACACCTTTCTCTCTCATACACCTCCAAACCTCCTGGCGTGGCACTCTATCATATGCTTTCTCTAGGTTGATGAAAACTATGTGCAGTCCCTTTTGTCACTCCCAGTGTTTCTCCATCAACTGCCTCAGTGCAAAAATCGCATCAGTTGTTCCCCTACCTGGCATGAAACCCAACTGCTCTTCCCCCACAGTTGTCTCTTCTCTTAACCTTTTCTCTATAATCCTTTCCCAAACCTTCATCGTGTGTGACATAAGCTTTATTCCCCTATAATTTCCACAATCCTGGATGTCCCCCTTCTCTTTGTAGATAGGTACGAGTGTACTATCCCCCCACTCCTCCGGCATTTCCTCTTGTTCATATATCTTCTGCATCAGATCCCACAATAGATCTATGCCCTCATCTCCCAAACAATTCCACGCCTCCACTGGTATCCCATCCGTCCCAATGCCTTCCCCTTCTTCATTCCTTTCAATGCCACCTTCACCTCCTCCCTACTCACTCCTGAAGTTAACCCTTGATTTGGGACACCATCTTCAAAAATAACCCTTGGGTTTTCCTCATTTAACAGATGTTCAAAATAACTCTTCCATCTATCCATGATTTTATCCTGATCCTTTAAGACCACTCCCTGCCCATCCTTTACCTGTTTAATTTGAGTAAAATCTTTACTCGCTTTATCCCTAGCCTTCGCTATTCTAAGGATCTTTCTCTCTCCCACCAGTGTCTCCAACTCTTTATATACTTCATCCATCGCCTACGCCTTGGCTCTTGCCACTCCCTTCTCCGCCTCCTTTTTCACCTGCCTATAGCTTTCTCTATCCTCTTGTCTACCAGATGTGTCCCACTTCTTTTTAGCATCTTTCTTCCTTTTATCACCTCCTGAACCTCTTCATTCCACCACCACATCTCTAGGGGGTCTTCTACCTGTTTTCCCAGTACTTCCTCACCAACTCTCAATATCACCCAGCTGTTCTCCTCCCACCATTCTTGTACACTCTCCAACGACCTTACTTCTTCCAAAACCTTCTCCTCAAATTTCCTTTTCTAGTCTTCTTTCTTCAGTCCCCACCACTTTATCCTAGGTGTCACCTGTTCTTGCCTTCTTTTCCTACCACTCTTAAACAACCAATCCATCACCAGGATTCTATGTTGCACCGCCACGCTTTCCCCGTTTATGACTTTGCAGTTCTTAACTTCTTCCAAATGGGATCTCCTGCACATTAGAAAGTCTATCTGGCTTTCTCTTCCTCCGCTCCTATAGGTCACAAACTGGTTATCTTTTTTCTGGAAGAAGGTGTTGACTATCGCTAGATCAAACGCCATCGCGAAACCAGCCACTGGGGGTGCAAGCCAGCACAACTCAGTGCCGGTCCCAAGCCCAGATAAATGGTGAGGGTTGGCGTCAGGAAGGGCATCCAGCTGTGAAAGATTTTGCCAAAACCAAGAATGATGAGCCAAATTCATTAAATTAACTCCAATATACTGTATAAACTTTGCCGCAGATTGCTTTTAAGAAAAAAACAGTAGCATAAATTGTACATTGTGCTTCTTACTTAATTTTATGATTTATTTTGTATTAAACCTCACCTTGAGAATCATATAACCTTCATTTTTTAAACTTAACCAAATTTAATTGTCCTCACCAAAAGGATTGTGTAATCGAAGTGAAATTAATAAAAACTTTGTTAAAGTGAACTTTGTCATTTCCATTCACCACAAAATTCAGTATAAATGCAGTTTTCTCCAGTGACTTCGTGAAACAAAATCAGGAAGCACTTGAAGGTAACCTTTCTTTCAAAGATTGGCCATGATGACCAAGGTGTTCAAATGACAAAGGGAGAACTCCTGACTTCTCTTTGAGCGCGTTTCTTATCAGAGAGTAATGATGGGAAGTCTTTGAACATAATGAAAAACAGGGCTTATGTGACTGTGACTGCAATAGATCAGCGGTATAAGTTATCTTTCTTTCAACAAGATCAAAAAGAGCGGGCTAAATCCTGGCTGATTGAAGAAGTCATAAGTATTGAAAATGACAAAGGTGGTAATGATTTTAATGAAAATGAAAGTGGAAGTGAAAGCTCAAATTCCAGTTCTCCTATGCGAAAGAGGAAAGACAAAGAGGCCATTCTTGAAGTGTGTTTTATGGAGATCACAAAAGGAGAGCAATCTAGGGAAGTTACAAGAGAATAAAGGTAAAAAAAAACTGCTCCTGTTCTACTGATTGCAGGGGAGTTACTGATATGCATCTGAACCTCTTGTAGATAGGAAACGCTGTCCAGTTCAAATTTGGAAGTAGGAGGACTGATTTCCTCTCCTTAAAACTATTGTTTCAAAGCTTCTCTGCACACCCGCATCCTCTGTATTTTCAGAGAGAATGTTTTCTGAATATGGAAACATCTATGAAGCAAGGCAATCCCAAATATTGCCTAAGAGAGGAGAAATGCTCTTGTTTCTGCCGTACAATGGGAAAAAGTTCTAAATTACTGTTGAGTTTTTTTTTATTTTGAAGACCTCTAGGCTGAATGGCAGCATCTGACCTACACAATACTGCCCTCCAATCATTGATTTCATTCCAGGCATTTTATATTGTATTCAATGTAGTTTTACATTTGTCAAGCTTGTAATATTTTGTATCGTTTTGAAAATAAAGGAAAAAAGGAGAAAAAGGAATAGAAAGTAAGTGCAGGGGTCTAGCAATATTTTATTCTTTTTAAAAAGCTCTGATTATATTAATAGAACTGTAATTGTTAAGGATGAACAGATGTTTTATTTATTCTTGTCATCAGCATTGTGCTGATTTAATATAAAAAGTGTTGCTGGACTGGTTTAGGGGTGGGCCCTGGAGGGCTTTCCATTTTTTTTGTATATAAAATATTATTTGTAATGTGTTATCATATTATTATGGCAGATTTTCATACAGGTGTTAATTTTCTAATGTCTTGGCCTATATCCAGCCAGATACTGGATATTTCGCAATATCCAGCAGGACATCATATTTGGTGCACCCCTAGCATCTGGGACAGTGAACCTCATATCCGTATCCTTCATTTGGGGTTCTTCAACTAGAATAGGACAAACGTGATCTTCAAGATTGCTACCTTCTGAATCAGAAAGGTTTTCCCAAAGAGCAATTTTCTTGGATGGAGAAACCAGAGTACTTCAGTGGCATTTCATGGCAATTGGACCTCCAATACGCTTTCATTGGGCCCCCTCCATGTGACTGTGTATCTCTTGTCTCAAGAATTCCTTGGCCTTTTCTCACATATCACCTATCAGCCCAGTTCCTTTGAATTGGGAATCAACTGCTGTGGCTAGCAGTAGTTTCTCATTTGAATTATGCTCTCAAAATCTCTGTCTGAGAGAATCGCCTAGCTGGCTCTCCAGAATCTTGACACCAGCATCATTCACTGAGCACGCTGCACAGATTCCTTTTGACAGAGATTTGACTGTAGGTAAAACCTCTGATAAAAGCGAGTTTTCCTCACTGATTTTGAGCGTTGCAGTTTTGAAGACAGCAAGCACGTCAATAAGCTTGACCATAAGCTTCCATTGTGTTGAAGTCAATGTATTTTCCAGGGGCCATTCAATGTCATATTTAATGATAGCTTGCTTTTGGGAAAGGAGTCACTGCAACATTTCCAGCGTGTAATTCCATCTGGTTGGCACATCTTTAATCAGCTTCAGTCGAGGCAAGTTAAGTCTTCTTTGAATTTGATGTAGGCGCTGCATCACTTGTGGAGAGTGGTGAAAATGACTGATGATTTTCTGAGCCATTGTCAAAAGATTAGCCACACTCGGGAGGTTCAAGCAGCCATCCTTTATCACCAGTTGGAGTGTATGAGCCAAACAACCAAAACTATCCATTCCTGTTTGTCGGAAAGAGGCTCACATGTTAGCTGCATTCTCTCTCATGATCATAAAAGTGTCTTCTTTGGACAATCCTCAACTTTGAATCATTTCTTGACCTTTGGCAGAAATTTTTCCTGCTGTATGATCCTTGTTGAAGACAGACATTCAACATGATGTTTGGGCTGATGAAGTGACAGGTCAAGCTAAAATATAAGTCACTTGCTTGACTGCTCCATATGTCCATGGTGAAGGAGAATTTTCTCTTCTCTTCCTTCATTTGTGACATCAATTCCTCGATCTTGCCCATCACCTTGCCTGCCATGTCTGGAATAAGGTTCATCCTAAAAAACTTCTCAGAAGGAATCGTGTACTTTGGATCAGCAGCCTGAAGTAGTAGTCTAAATCCTACCCATTCAACACATGCAAAAGGCTGACAGTCAATGCAGATCTCTACCACCTTCCAGTTAAAATCAATCTTCTTTCAGTCATTATGAGTGTATAGAATAGATTTGGAAAATGCAACCTTAATGGATTGAGTAGCCATGGTGGAAGTAGTTCCAGGCATGTCTCCTAGAGAAAATAAATTTATATATATATTAGAAAATAATTTTAATACAGAAACATTTATATATAAAGTTTTATATATTTAATATTTTTTAATAAATAGAAGCTAAGTAAGTTAACAAAGAATTAAATTTACTTTAGTTGTATCTTATTCTGATTGGGGGAAATTATAAACAAATAGAAAATGGCTACTTCAGGGAGACTTTGATGTTACAATAAATTCATAAATCATGTTGAAACTTGAAATCAAACTTTATATATAGCAACATCTTAGCAACTTTTGAGGGCCCTGGGCAGGCTAAAATTTTGGGACCTGAAACATACATTAAAAATAACAAATATTTAGACTTCCTACATTTTTATTGAATTCATCATTTTTGGGGCCACTAGGATGTTGGAGCTTTGAGCAACTGCGAATTCTCTCTGAGAATGTTTGAAGAATCACTTTACAGATTTTCATGAATCTACTCATCAGAATTAGTAGCAGAAGTTGTATACTGACTCTTACTGGCTTCTTCAAACTCAGTCTTGTGCTTGTTGATAGGTGACTCCTGAGGTTCAATGTAGAGAAGGTACTTGCACTTGTTCCTCCACGAGAGACAGACACACTGCGCAAAGTGCAGATCACCTGTTTTCCATTAGTGCTTGAAGCAGTGAAGAACTTCCACACAATGCTTGGCATTGTCACTCTCACTAAAGCAAAAAAATTTATACCAGTAGTTAATAAATTTACAAAAAATTATTACACACTGTTGAACTGCTGAAATGATGCCACAATGGTTACGGGCTTGCTTTATATAGAGCAGTAATGAGTCATGGAAATTTCTAGAAACGTCAGGATAAATCGCGAACACATACGTAACTTCTCAAGCAACCAGGAAGTTTCTATTTGGAAAATGCCCATTTTTTCTTAGAAACAAAAAACTATCAGTATCAGTAGCTACTAACCATCAGTACCAATACCAATACAACCACCAGTTGATGCCTACCCGCAATTCAATTCTTCCCCTTCCCTTCTTTGTATTTCCTTTTCTCGTGATCTTTTCTGGAAAGATCACATATACCCTTTCCAAAACAGTTTGTATGGGGAAGCTCCACAATTTCTTCATACCTGGTCAATTGCTGTCTCTGTACAAGGGTCTTGTCTACCCCTGTATGGAGTATGCTTCTCGTGTGTGGCATGGCTCAACCGGGAACTTCGATATACATGGACTGTGCACACAGACACTTTGGCTCAGAGTGGTGGGCCAGAGGAGGCCTGCCTCATTTGGCCCAAAATGTGAATACTTTGCAAAAATGGATAAAACATGTCTAATTATGGTACATAAACATATTGATATATGTGTGTGTTGTGTTGTGTGTTGTGTTGTGTGTGTTGTTGTGTGTTGTGTGTGCATTGAAAGACGTTTTGGTTGGTACTGACAACTAAATGGTGCTAATTATTATGCCAGTGTAAGACAATTCCTTGAGGCGGAAAAAACAATAAGACTCAAAAGTTTAATAAAATTATCCAACTTCAGTATGTCAGAAATAAAAGATGTGTTTGAAGGGAGCAACTGTGCTAAGGAACAGCAAATAGGTACTGATGCTATGGTACTTCTTGAAAGCACTGAGTTTCAAATTGAATTAGAAAGCATTTCACCTGATGACAATGCAATTCTATTTTATATTTCTGAGTACATTGCCAGATCAATCAAAAAGATACTAAAATGCTCTTCTTACTGTCTTAGGATTCAAAAATCCTAGAGCAGTTTTTATTAAAATTTTTGTTGAAAAGATAGCAGAAAATGAAAATACAGAAACATTATATAATATTAAATGTGACAATGGTCATAACTTCAAAAAGTGTGTTGAAAAAGTTTCCCAAACAATATTTAATATTGGTGCAAGAAATTATGTTAGTGAAGTGAACAGCCAAATTCATGCAGAATGGAAAAGAAAGCTGGCTACTAAGGATGATAAACTTTCACCAAGTGTAAAAAAGATTGCTAAATTGCAATCTGATAAAATGTAAGTTGCATTTTTTTTATTAAAATGTTCCATTTTTGCAATAGTTCAAAATAATAATATTGACATAGGTGTGTCCAGTGACTTCAATACCCCCCCCCCCCCTTAAGCAATGTTGAGTGGCTAGATTACAGGGGTCCCCAACCTTTTTGTGCCAAAGAGCACATTCAAGACTACCAGTAGTGCGGCGGGCACCATTTATTTTTTCAAGGCAAATTTATAGTTGGACTTAATAATGAACATAATACATAAAAAAAAACAACATTTAATTCCTATGTAAAATAATGAACATAATACACAAAAAAAACAAGGATGGGCTAACTAAGAATCTTAGAAAAATTATCAAAATGATAACTTTATTTATTTATAAAGAAATAATTATTTTCAAATAAATTAGCATCTGTTTCTGTAATTAACTACTAAAATTTAATAAAATGTTAAGTATGTTACATATTTTAAATATTTAAAATATGTAACATACTTAACATTTTATTAAAAATTTAAATAAAAACTTATCAATCATAGTCAGTCAGTGGCAGGCACAGGGTTGGGGACCCCTGGGCTAGAATGTTGTTTTTTGCTCTTAGGTATGGGTTAAAAACACGGTAGGAGTCCATTATAACACTTTTTAACTTATTTGCAATCTTTTGATTTTGAACCCTAGGCCTCCTCTGGCCCACCCTAAAATTGCGTGTTGAGTCCATGTACAGTATAATGAAGTCCCCAGCTCAACCCACACAGCTTTATTTGACTGGGTGGCATCAAAGGCTTTTTATCTCATCAATTCCTCACCTCTTACCACCAACTGTTTTCAATACCTCTCTCTTCACTACAATGTTGCCTCACTCTCTCTTTACTATTGCTATAATGAAGGACACTACTCTTCTGAATACACTAACTGCATGCCTCCTCCTTTAAGGAGAGCATGCAGTACCTAACTTTCAACACATTCTCACTCCTTTTCTGTACAACTCTCTAACACAATAGTTAATTGGTACGGTATTTTCAATCTTTCATCTACTCAACCAGTCAACTCTGGAACAATCTTCCTCAATCCATCTTTCCCCATCTATGACCTCCAATCTTTCCAACACTTTTGCAGGCATTTGCTCTTGGCCCCCTCCTCTCCTAGATAAAAAAAAAAATATATATATGATGTGGTAAATATTAGCTCATCAAATTTTGGATGCTTTCATGAATGAGAGAGAGAGAGAGAGAGCGAGCGAGTTTGTAAATAGTGTATATTCTTAGCTTAAGTTGAGTAGGCTACTTTGGGAGCTCTGTAAATAGTTGTGTTAATTAGCTGGCTTGAGATTGACATTTTGCACAATTTTATAAAATATAGCTCATGACTTGGATAACTGACTTTATAGGCCTTGGGCTGGGAGCCAGTAGTAAAAATACAGTTCAGTCCAGTTCCAGCAGTTCAAATATATTATCCCTCTCAACACATACAGGCATATAAAATTTTTATATATAAACTTTTTAACAAAAATTCATATAGCTAGACAAAAGCCACACAGTATACATGGATATAATTAATAAACTACTTTTTTCAGCTAGAATTCCAAGATTCACTCGAGTGCATTTTATGCAAGGTACTTCAAGTTCACTGATAGTAAAAAAATCTGGTCCAAATCCAGTCTGGAATGATCAATCTGGTGAATTAGCTATGCTCCAGTAATCCAGTCCAGTCCCAGCCCTAGATAGGCCCCAGTGAGTTCATGTTTTCTAAATGAAATGTAATGTGAAACTTGGCATGTACTGAATGAACCCTTGGATCTCTAACTTCTAAGATAAATTAAATTTAAAACTTAGGAATAGAGCTATTTAAACTTTAATAATTCTAATAAAGAAAAATCTACAGAATTAATGGGTCATTCCGTACCATTTCAAACACCTCTGGGCATGACCATCCCTGATTCCCTTGAATATTTTTTTGTATGGAGGGCTATGTGAGATATGTCCATAAAATAATTTTCATACCTGGCTGACCCCTGGCACTCATGTTCTGGGGTCACAAAATATTGGCACTCTAGCACGAGGGCCATTTTTCAAATGCGCGTATCCCGGAGAACCAATAAAGGTAGAAAAGTGGTTTTGGTGATAAAGAGAAAAGAAAGCTCTATCACTTTTGTTAAAAACATCTTCTAAAATTAAAAAGTTTGAAGATGACCTTCACATTTGACCTTTATAAAAAAAAAAATGCCCATCTCTGATTTTTAAATCAAAATTCTTTTTGGATACCATCAATTGTGGTTAACAACCTCTAAAAGCTTCATAACTGGCCAAGATGTAATAAAAAGTTACATCCATTCCAATGATGTAGGATCATCACTAGTTGATGAGGTTTCAGGAGTCACCTTAATCTTCGCCATTTGCTCTAATTTCTCTCAGCATTGTTTGCAGAGTCTGTGGTCTTTGGAAAGATTCATAAATGGTAGCTTTTTCAGAATTAAATTGGAGACAATAAGTAGATCCTTCATTCTTCTATTTCCCTTGTCACATTCCAGTGGATCTGCACATTTCAATTTCAACTTTCGGCAATCAAATCCATGACTGACCTCCATTATGAGCCAATAAAATGAATATACTGTATATCTATAATTTAGTGTGCATGCCTATGAACTTAATACTAAAATAGCATACTACCAATTCCTAAAAAATAAATAATAATATAATAGTAGTATATAATATAGAATATAATATAATATAATAGTAATATAATATAATATAATATAGCTCTGAAAAAATATTGATTATATTTTTGGGCCATGCCATGTGAAAGACTTTTTTGACCATTTTGAGCATGACCATCACCAATTTCCTTGAAAAAAATTTTTGTACGGAGGCTATGAGAAATATGGCCAGAAAATAATTTTCAGAAATGGTCTCATTGGAATAGATATAACTTTTTTATTATGTCTTGGCCAGTCATGAAGCTTTCAGGAGGTTGTTAACCACAATGGATGGCATCCAAAAAGAATTTTTATTTAAAAATCAGAGAATGGCATTTCTTTTTATAAAGGTCAAATGTCAAGGTCATCTCCAAACTTTTTAATTTGAGAGGATGCTTTGTTTAATAAAAGTGATAGAGCTTTCTTTCCTCTTTAATTTGACACCAAAACCACTTTTCTATCTTTATTAGTTCTTGAGATACATGCATTTCTCAACCAAACCTAACTACTAGGCACTTATTCATCTTGCAATTTCAAAACATGCGGAAAATTGACCCACCCTTATATATATATATATATATATAGAGAGGGATGATTGGTTCGGTCAAGTCATAATATTTTCATTAGTTTAACATTTTATTTGATGGCTTCATTTAAAAAATGTCTCCTAAAGATCCTAGTGTAGTTTACATTCCCCAACTTTAACCAAGTGTAGTTTGTCCCCCCTTTTGCTTTAGGGGGACAAACTACACTTGCTCCAGCTATTCTTTACTTCAACACACAATAATCAATAACAAAACCAATACCCATATGTTTCCAGGTAACTCAGGTGTGACAAGTCCAAATGTTCATTTTTGTCACAAACAAACACTTTACCTAAAGTGTCCATAGATAGAAACAAACAAATCTTACTCCTAATGCCATTTAAATTGGCAGTGAATGTTGATCTTCTAGATGATGGCTCCTGGTGGGCAAGCCATTTCCATAACAACCTAACAAAATAGGTATGTTTCCTTAACAACTCATTTCAGGTCCCATTCCCCTGTCATTTAATAGTTGTCATTCATAGCAACATTAATTATCTTTCCCTAGCAACAAAATTTGGGATTTGATAATCTCTGGTGTTCTTGTCATTGGCTTTCTTAGTGAAAATATGTGATCTTTTTTGTTTCATGTACTGTTTCCAATTTTGTTGAAAATAAGATATTTAATGTAGAATTTTACACTGATTTAAAAAAATATTTTTTTTGGAGAAATGAGCTGTTCAAAATTTGTTTATTGTAATTTTGTATTAGGTCAAAAACTATAATAATACAACTGAAAACTAATACAAGTGTTATGGTATTCTTTAGTAATATTGGCTTATGTCACTAAGTATTTCTGTGAATAGATTTTAATCATTATTTTTCTGTCTGGTTAAGTTAATTGAATGCCCAGTTAGGTCAACTGTATGCCCTTGATGATTGGTTAGGTTAAGTCATGATATTTTCATTAGTTTTAACAAAAATATCACAACTTTACCTAACCAATCATCAAGGGCATACAATTGACCCAACCTAACTTTTGAACTACTCATTTCTCCAAAAAAAGACTTACATTTTTTAAATCAGCATAAAAGTCTACATTAAATATCTTATTTTCAACAAAATTGGAAACAGTACATGAAATGGAAAAGATCCAAAATATGTAGCAGTAGGTCATTTCATATGTAATGGTTGTGATGTAGACTGAGATTATTCATAGTTTTTACAGTAATGATAAAAAAGCTATAGAGAGATTTAGAAGTCATAATGTAATCAACACTGTTCATTTGTGTTAACATGTGGTAATATCACATACTTTCAATTAGATCACCCACCAAAACATAGGTTAGGCAAGTTTAGTTAAGGTTCTCACTATTATTTACTATTACACCTTTTTAACCTCATTTTCCCTCACCTTCATTGCCCTGCCCACTAACAAAAGCTAATATTGTCATAAAAGTAATGAATAAGGAAATATGTCATAGTACAGGCAACGTATTCATTAGAGACCAAAATGAATATATTTAGATTTATCACACCTTAATTAGCTTGAAACGTATATTGTTTTCTTGGTATTTTTTTTTTACAATAGTACATTACAGACTTTTGAGGAATTTTGGAATTTTAGGTTAGGTTATGTTGTTATGTTATGTTATATATCAAAACTATGTTTTTCCTGATTGTTTTTAATGTTTGAATGAAATTAACCTTCATTCAAACCACATCAAAAACCATCAGAAAACAGTTTTTATTTACAAAGCCTGTAATGTACACTTGTAAAAATTTACCATTTTCTTTGGGTGCTATGGTGTGTTGAAGTAAAGAATTATCATAGATTGTAAATAGTGTATTTTCTTAAGTTATGTAGGCAACTTTGGTAGTAGTAAATAGTTGTATGCTAATTAGCTGAATTAAGATTGACATTCTGCAAGATTTTACTATTATAAAATATATCTTACAACTTGGATACCTTCAATCGGGGTCATTCCATATCAAATCAGACACCAAAAATGTCAACTATCTCTGATTTTGTTTATACTTAGTACACTTAAGGATCCTTATGAGAAATGTAGATACCCAAAATTTCACACCTCTGTGACCTCAGGGTGCCAAGATATGAGGTCACGAAAGTTGATCTTTTGACCAGATTTTTTTAAATTTAATATATCTAAATTGTCATATCTCAGCTTCTACTGGACCGATTTACTTCATTTTTGTGTCATTTTAAAGCTTGAAACAAGTAGAATCTTTTGTCTATCTTGAACTATATCTCATAAATGATTCATAAAAAAGTTATAGAAGTTGGAAATATTTGAACTTGAATAAAAAAAATAGTCTGATTTTTAAAAAAAAATTTCCCAAGGTATCTCTATCCAAGCACAACATTGTGTAAAAATTTCATTATTCTCTGGCAAATACTTGAGAAAATATAGCACGTTCAGTGTGACAAAGTTTTTAAAAAAATATAAAAAAAAGACAGAAAATGAGAAATCATTGCTATCCCTATGAAAAATGATGTGGAGTAACTTTTTTTTGAAAGTATATCCAGCATTATGACAAATAAAAACTAATTTGGAGCTTTAAATTTGGCACCTATAGGTGTACCTATTTTTGTCTATGTAGGGGAGATTTTTTCTAAAATTTTCCAAACATATATAAAAACTAATTAATTTGTTTTGAGTGTGGTACTTTCTAGTAATTTTAGCATTTATTCTAGAAGAATAACATGTTTGAATTTATTTGAATTGAATTTTATTATTATTTTCATCAGCCCAGTTGAAGAGAGACATGTTGCCTTCTTGTAAAATTTTGTGATCCTCTTTAGTTGTTAATCTGTAAAAATAATGAAAGTTTGTTACATAAAGAAAAATTATTGACAATTTGAAATTAAAGAGAAATTATGAAAGCAAATTACTAGTGATTACATTAAATTATTGGTATATAGCATGTGTTAGATGGTTGTTAATTTGAAAATTCTAAATTTAAATAGGCTTAGGTATTTTAGGTTATCTTTCTTTGAAGTAATTCTTTATGAGATTTAGAGACTTTTGGTACATCTTCTTTTACTAAATTGTACACACTCCCATTTCTCATCATTACATCAACTTTTCTGATGACACTTGAAAATCTTGTCAAAATATCTGGATGTTGGGGATAGAAAAATGAAGGATTGGGACCATGAGGGTGTAAGAATGACACCTTCACACCTCTGGATTCTGTTGATTTTTCCAAAACATATGATAACCACCAGTGGTCATGATAATCTATAACAACAAAACTATTTATATCATTTTCTTCTATCATTTCCTCTTCCTCAGTTACTTTTACGATTGTTGACTCAATAGATGCCAAATATCTTTTAACAGTAATTGATGAAAGTGAAACATGTTTCACATGGTGCAATTTTAGAGTTCCGGAAATGGTTTTGGCTTTTGAAGGTCTTTTAAAAATTCTTCTCTTTGATGATCTTCAATTGTTAAAAACTTAAAATTTGTTTTTAATGTTACAGTTAGCAAATTCAAACAAATTTCGGGGTTATTATTTGGTTATCATATGGTCTTTGGAGGCTTGCTTTTGCAGCTAATCTTTTAATAGTGCCCCCCAATCCATCGCATAGTCCTTTTCCATGACTTGTAGTGAAAAAATTCCAATCCACCTCCAAATTAAAATCCTTTTTATGGTAACAGAGGTTAAGGAAATTTTTATAATTTTTGTATTGGGCAGCACATCCATCCAAAAAATATAAAAAAAATTTTATGAATGGAATTTTTCTTTTATAAATTTACACAGGTGGCGTTGAAAAAGATGAACCATGACAACATTGTGGTCATTACATTCTGAAATAATTACAAAATTTAAGTTCTTTAGATTTTCTTGGAGGGCCTTGAAATATAGAATGAACGGATGAATAGTAGTCATTTGGTTGTTCCAATGGAACGATTGAACTTCATCTTGGAGAATAGCTGAATAATTTTCTGAGTAGTCGCATACAGCCAAAACTTCATATTTTCCAATGATGTTTTCTTATCCTGATAGTAGTTTGATTGCATATTTGTTAGGAAATCATGGATCTGAAAGTAAGTATGTAAATTAGAATTTAGAAGGGCTTGTAGAAATTTTTTGTTTTTGGTTAAAAACTAATTAAAATTCAGCCTTTTATTTCATTGGATTTTTCAAATGATATTCTAGTACAAGGTTATTTTGTCAACATAAAGATATATTATTTTTATATGATTTTGTAATAATTATACATATGTTCAATAAGTGTTATTAAATTGTTATTATTACCTGATACTGCTTCGATTTTTCACAAAATTCTTCTATGTAATCATCTGTAGACAACTGCATCAATTCTAAATTTGACCTATCGGTGTTGGTCCATTTTTTGAATTGAATGTTGTCAACATAATTTTCATTGAATAATGTTTGGAGCTGAGTGGTTAAATAGGTGGTATCACCACAGAGATTATGTTCCATAAGGCAACATACTTGCGAGGGAGGATTGCACATTAGGGAAGGTAACAATTGGCGGACGTGACTGATTTTAGGCTCTGTAATTTCATCAATTTTTGCCCCAATGAACATAAGTTTTAGGTTTTGGTGGATAACACAAATGCATACTGAGTGCATACCAGATCCACCCGCAATTACACATTGTTTAGGCCTTAATGAGGCAAATTTACTAAATCCAATTTTCATCCTTAGGTATTTATTTTTAAAGGCCTCATATGCCTCTTTTAACCCTTTAAGGACTGAAGGTACAAATTGCTAACGTTTCAAATACAAGCACTCATAACTCAACCCTACAAAAAATTCAGGGCTTAAAGGGTTAAGTTACAGAGAAAGAGGTGCTTCTGTTTATGTTCCCTTTGACCTTGTTCATTAATAACACTCAATCTTTTTTACTCAGCATTAATCTACTTGTTTTCATTTAAATAAATTTTTTTAACTGAATCTTCTATTCCCATTTCCAGAACTTTCCCAGATTTTGGATTTGGTTCTGACAAAATTCCAGAACTTTCTACCATTTTCTTAGCAATGCATGCAGTGTGCTTGGTAGTATCAAATTCTTGGCATAGTTTTCTTATACTCCAGCTTTTGGGGAGAACTGTTAAAATTTTAATTTTTTCACTTCTTTCAGTGCTTGAATCGTTAAATGTTTCTTTTAGCTGGTCTAAAATTTCTTTATAATCCTTTTCTTCCTGCGATGTTTCTTCCTCTTCAACTATAGTTTTCCCACTAGCAGCTTCTATTTTTCTTTTGAACCTATCTTTAACTTGTTTAAATTTTTTCAGTCCATATATACCTTTTGAGTATCTAATTTTTGTTTTTTAACTGGACTCTCTCCTATTTCTTTCAATGAACTATTCAGCATCGCTAATTCAAAATTTGCTGTTAGAGACGCTGAACTTGAGCCTGACCCTGATGACACAAATTCAAGTGGTCTTTCGGATATGACAGAGCCAGAGGGATGAGATAAGTCACTGTCTGAATTTTCAGTATTTTCTTTTAATATTTTATCAACAAGAATTCTGCATGGATTACATAGTCTATGATTTGCAGTTAATTGAAGATAAGGCCGCTTAACAATTATTTCAGGTGGAACTACTCTTAGTCGCTTAGTTCGCCATTTCCCTTGATGCTCATTGAAAGGATCAGCACATTTTCTTTTTAAATTAAGCGAATCCATTTCAAAATTTCCTAATTGAAATAGAAAAGGTACCTGGCTAGGAATTTCTGAATATATTACATATAGATAATTTATTTTATAGTTTCCTAAAAGATCTGAAAAAAAGAAAAAAGTACATGCAAGGGGTTCCAAAAAACCTTAGCCCCCCCCATCCCCCCCCCCCATTTGCAGCTTACATGTTTACTTATATCAAAATAGTTTTTAGTGATTATAAAAATATATAAAATTCTTTATTTATTACAGGTATTAAAATTACTCTAGCTGATAAAGTGATAATATAATGGCTTCTCAATTAATTGGTGATTCAGAAAGGCAATGTGTGATAGATCGCATACGAGCAATAACATTTCGGGAAGCTCATGATGCTGGAGCCACCTTTATAACATGTTTATGGGTTGCCAAAAAGTTGCAAAGAAGTGAGGACTTCGTCAAAAGAAATTGGAATAAAACTTTGGATGAATATGAAAAGGATACAACCAAATCTGAGCACCCAAATTTGCCACTCTCAAGAAACAAAGGACATCATTGAAAGCAACACACATAAGTGGAAAAACAGCTGTGCTAAACTTCCTAGATAGAGCGAAGTGTTGAGAGGAAAGATCATTAGTGGTGAGATCGTTCGACTGTACCATCATAGGCAAGGTTTAAAGCCTTGGCATGAACTTCCAAAGCCAAGAAAAACTCAACTTAACATCGATGACAGAATGTGGTTTGCCCATTATCTTGAAGATTGGGATGTGGATGATTTCATGCATTTAGCTGTCTCTGATGAATTTTTTGTTTACGTAACACGTTGGCCTAACTACCAAAATGATCAAGTGTGGGCCACAACACCAGATGAAATCGATGACAATGAACATTATCGCGAATTATTAAAAAGTCTAGACTGTGTTGGTGTGTTTGTTTTGTTCACTGCAAAGAAGCTCATGTGGGTGCTGAAGCCAAATGGTCAGAGTTGGGATGGACAGTATTTTCGTGATATTATTCTATCCCAGCATGTCATTCCTTTTCTAAGAAACCCAAACAATGTTATGGATGTTGATCAGGTCACACTTCTGCATGATAAGGCCCCCTGCTTTAAGGCATTAGCCACTCAACAGTTGTTGCGGAGCCATGAGATAGATTTCTTTGGAAATGAAGAATGGCCAGGAAATTCTCCTGACCTGAATGTCTGAACACATTGGATCAGTTATAAAGGACAAGGTTGAATGTCTCTTGTTTCAAGAACCTGCAGCAAATCAATTTTTGAAGGATACAATGACGCAACATATTGAAACTGTTTTAGCAAATTTGCGTAATAATCAAGATCTATTCACGTCACTTTTGGCAAGCTACCCAAAGCAAATTCAGGCTATCTTGGAAGCCAATGGCAGGAACACCAAGTTTTAGTTGTCTCTCATTAAATGCAGGATTAAATTCTTTTTTGTAAGGTATGTTTAGTTTTACTGTACCTCTAATGGTTAAGGCCATGGGTGGGGGCTAAGGTTTATTGGAGCCCTTTACACATAAAACAGTTATTTATACTAGGAGTTAATGTTTGCATACAAATAACAGATACAAAAATAGGTATACCTAATAGGACATGTCAAATTTACGGCTCTCAATTAGTTCTTTTATTTGTCATAGTACTATACTTTCAAAAATAAAAGTTACTCCACATCATTCCATAGGAATAGCAATTTTTCATTTTCTGTCATTTTTTTATATTTTTTTTTTAAATTCATCATACTGAAAGTGCTATATTTTCTAAAGTATTTGCCAGAGAATAATAAAATTTTTACATAATATTGTGCTTGGATAGAGGTATCTTGGGCCAAATATTTTTTAAAATCGGAGACTATTTTTTTTTTTACTCAAGTTCAAATAATTCCAACTTCTGTAACTTTTTATGAATCATTTATTAGATATATTTCAAGATAGGCAAAAGATTCTACTCCTTTCAAGCTTTAAAATGACACCAAAATGAAGTAAATCGGTCCAGTAGAAGCCGAGATATGACAATTTAGATATTAAATTTCAAAAAAACCTGATCAAAAGGTCAACTTTCGTGACCTCATATCTCAGCACCATGAGGTCATAGAGGTCTGAAATTTTGGGTATCTACATTTTTCATAAGGGTCCTTAAGTGTACTAAGTATAAACAAAATCGCAGATGGTTGACATTTTTTTTTGCCCTTGTGTGTCTGATTTGACATGGAATGAACCATAGGCCTCATGTTTTCCAAATGAAATGTAATGTGCCAAGCAACCAATATTTACTGATCCTAAACTGGCTTTCCAGATTAAATTATGGCCTATGTTAAAGAACTTATGATTAACCTACCTTTGTTAAGGCCTGCTTTGCTCTTGAGTACTCAGTAGGTAGTTTCGGGGGTCTAGGACTAAAAGGTTATTAGTTGAATGAAAGCTAAACTAGATCTGGCTAAACGCAATTTTTTCTAAATAATCAATTTCAGGGAGATAATTTACAGTAATAGGGTAGGCCCTATATTATCTTTTTTTGGTATATTAGTATCCTTATGGGAACCACTTCAACCAGACAAAATCTTTTCTAAGACTGTGGGCCGATAGCGAAATTCTACAGTAGCCTACTTTGTTTTGATGTTTTCTTTCGGCTAGGGTAGGCTAAGGCGCTAGGCTTAGCCTTTAAGCTTGTAAGCTTAGATTTAAGCTGAATCCGATATGTGAACTAAATGAAATAAAAATTCTCTTTTTTTTAGATTTTTTTGCTTTTTTATAATTTTTTTGTATTTTTATATTTTTTAAAACTTTTTAAGTGGAAGTGTGCCTACACACAACCGCACCAACGGAGACCCTAATCTAAAAATGACTGTGGGTAAGAATATTGGCGAGGAACATCATTATATAACATTTTGTCGTATAACGCATATGAAGAAAATATTCCGCCAAGAAAAACAGTAACCCCAAATTCAATAGCAAAGATTATGTTTTCCTCTGTTTCAAAAGTCTAAATTAAATGATTTTTATTTTTTTTTCAATTTCTGAGAACTGTTAATAACAGAAAATATGAATTATGTTGTTTTGATATTCAATATATATATATATGCATATTACTTCATTCATATCCCCCCATCCCCATCTCCAACCTTCACATGACTCCACAAATGAATCAGGGCCAAATGACGTAGGAGAAAGCAGGCAAATTACAAGGTTGGAGTGATAAATATAAAACAGTTAAAAAAAAATTCATTATGTCAGTTTACTAATGCCCTGCAGGTAAAATATAGGGAAGCTGTTTAACTGAAAGTTGAAATAAAAAATGCGAAGTGAAACTAAATTTATTTAATATATCTGCACATATTTAAGTTCTAAATAATATTATAACATTTAATATATTCTAGCTTGATACCTTGCCCTTTTGAGATACAGAGCTATTAATTAAAATATATATTGGCCAAAACAGATCTAAGTTTAGGCCAAGTCTAGGCTACGTTCATGCGTGCATATTATAAAGAATTATTAATGGTGACAGTTGATAGAGTTTAATTAGATAAACATGGAACATAAATGGAATTAATTTGGTTAATATCGTTCATTCAATTCTGTAGTCGACTGAACTTTCAGTTCAGGAAGTATAAACAACGATTGTTTTAATGGGAAAATAATATTAATTACATGAAGTGAAAGAAGTTATGTAATAAAATATATTTATAGTTACTCTTAAATAATAACATTTTCTGTATAAAATAAATATTAATAGAAAACGGATTATTAATGGGGGTCTTCAAATAATATATATATATATATATATATATATATATATATATATATATATATATATATATATATATATGAAAATGAAAAGGTTTATTGGCAGACTATAGTCCATATGACAAATATGATTAATACAATGACAGTTCACATATTAAGGATAGAAATATATACAGTTGTTTAGAAATAATACAGTTATGTCCAGTGGCGGTTCCTCATATGGGCAATATGGGCAGCCGCACAGGGCGGCATTTGTGGAGGGGCGGCATGAGCGCCTGGAAAAAAAAATAAAAATAAAAATAAGAATAAATAAATAAAGAAATAAATAAAAATAAAAAATAAAATAAAATAAATAATAAAAGATCAATGACTTTGCATCAAGGAAGGTAAGAAGAGTCAGGCTTTAGATGGCAGTTGTGCTGTGGTGCAATTTATTTTGTTTCTTGTTCAAAGTGTAGCATAATAATTACCCTCTCTTAAGTGTCTTATTCTATTTATGTGATAGAGCATTTGTACAATTTAGAAATTTGATTCTCTAGTTTATTTATGGCAGTTGTGCAATTTAATTTGTATTTTTCCTGTTCATAGTATCATAATTACATTCTCTTAAGTGAGTTATTCTATTTACGTGATAAAGGATTTGTAAAATTCAGAAATTTGAGTCTTTGTTTTGGTTCTGAAGTTCCAACAATTAGTCCAATAAAAAGTTATTTTGTGAAAGAGTTATGTCTGCCCTTTATTTTGGGGGGATTCGAATGTGTGTGTGTTGGCGAACAGGGGGGGGGCGCTGAAGGTGAGGTTCGCCCAGGGCGTCATGTAAGCTAGGACCGCCACTGGTTATGTCAAAATTAAGTGGAGCTACAGACAGACGTTTTTGTACCAAGAATTCCATAGCTGAGAGGATAAACGGCAGGACTCATGGATAGCTTGGATAATCGGTTCGTTGATTTTTTAATTCTTTGCATTAGACTGTATTAAGAACGTCTTGTTACCTCCGGGAAGATCGGGATATTGCGGGAGCAAACATTTGCGAAGCTGAACATCTCGGGGGTAATTTATGTAAGAGTCTAAAAGACCTGTTGTACAGTAAATTTAGGGTTCTGCCAGAACCTTTTTTATAATTCACCCAGAGTTGCTGTCCGTATATATTACTGCAGAAAGTACGAAATAGAGTGTCTTTAGCTTCACTTGTACAGAAATGAAAGTTCCTTATGGTCATATTCGCTTTAGCACAAAGGCTTCGAGATTTTTTTCTTATATCCGAATCATCACTCAAGGAGCTGGTAATAGTTTGACCCAAATACTTAAACTCTTGTACTTCCTCAATTACTTCACCATTCATTTTAAACCTAATATCAGCTGGCTGATTACAGCTTTTAGGATGACATTGCATAACCTTAGTTTTTGTAACATTAAAAAGAATATCATGTTTCTGCGAATACACTTCGCAAAATTTTGGTAGCCGATCCAGACCTTTAACAGAGGGACTTATTAACACCATATCATCGGCATAAACTAAGTTATTTATCCTTGTGTTATCTATACAACATCCTACTGTTGCCTCATTAAGTGAAGCAATTAAACCGTCAATATACACATTAAACAGCTAGGGGAGAGCAAGAAGCCTTATCTCACCCCGCAAGAGGAGCCAAACAATTCAGATAGTACATTGCCCACCTAACTGTAAAATATTGGTGGGAATACCAAAATTTCAATAAAATTAATATGTACATGGGAACCTTCCTGTCTTCTAATTTTTTAAATAAAATATTGTGGTTCACTCTATCATATGCCTTACTTATATCTAGGAAACAGCTATAAATAGTTGAATTACTGTCAATGTAGTTAGATATTGTTTCTTTAAGTACATAGACACACAGGTCAGTTGAGTGGGACCTTTTAAAACCAAACTGATTAGGAGATGTCCATAGGTAATCATTTAATCGGAGTAACAAGAGTTTTTCTAGTAGTTTAGAGAAGCAGGAAGCGACAGCAATAGGCCTGTAATTATTACTGGACAGAATGTTTCCATACTTATTTTTGACCATAGGAACATAAACATCATAGGAACATGAGCAATGTCTATTTATTTATGTCTCCATCAGGCCAAATATGTTGAGGAACATTCAAAGAAACCTGCTTTTTCGTTTACAAACATGTTTTAAGATTAGTGGGAATCATTTCCAACAAATAAATAAAACAGAACAAATAAATAAACAAAATATATGTAGTTCCTTTGATGCATGACTTTATGGACACCCTGTATAATATACCTTTTCTTTCAACCTTTCAAGGGTTCCGTGCGATGATTCCTCATTTCACGAAGATCAAGCTTGTCGCCCCTCCTCTCGAGTTCGCTTGGTGAAGTAGTGAGTTGGTTTCTTGTGCTCTCCACCTCACATAGCCAGGTACGCCCGGCTCATCGGGGAATGTTCTGAGTCAGGCGTCTAATTTTCTTTTGAAGATGTCCACTGCAACACCATTCGTGTTCCTGAGGTCTTTGGGCAGCTGATTAAACAGTGTTGGTCTTCTCACCACAAAACTATTTTCTTTCAGGGTTAAGGATGTTCCCTGTCTACTAGTAGGGTGGATCGATTTTACATTTTTTTCGATTTCCATATTCTAATAGAGACAAAAACTTGCGCATGCATGAGAAAATAGCCTCTGCAAAATCTTAGCTTAATAGGTAATCATCTTCTGCCCCCGGCAGAGCGATGGAAATTATATTTTAGTAGTCAAAAACGTATTTTTCTTATAATTTTTAAAATATTTCAATATGCGTGTGTGTTATTTCATGCCTAAGCAACGATATAAATGCTATGGGAAATATATAAATGCATTATTTAAGACAAAGAGCCGATCTGAAAATATGTATATAAATTACCTATTTTTTCAACATTTGACGTTGTTGCCGGGGGCAAAAGATATTAACGCAGGACAACGCGCTTGGAAAAACGATCATATGAGGTCTTTTTCATCGACTTTATAGTTATTAGGAATAATTTTGATGCATATTGAAATATTTATAAGAATACGTTTTTGACTACTAAAATATGATTTTCATCGCTCTGCCGGGGGCAGAAGATGATTACCTATTAAGCTAAGATTTTGCAGAGGCTATTTTCTCATGCATGCGCAAGTTTTTGTCTCTATTAGAATATGGAAATCGAAAAAAATGTAAAATCGATCCACCCTACAGGCTGAGTGTCTAGCCTTTATTTGGGAACACGACACAGTCTTCCTTTTCTACTTTCCACCGTTGTTTGGGGAGTTACAGGGTTCAGAGTAAGATTAGGGACTAGTTTCTCCATTATTTTCCAAGTGTAAATAATGGTGTATCGCTCTCTCTTCTCCTTTCCAGTGAATATAGGTTTAGTTCGCGTAACCTTTCCCAGTAATTTAGTTCTTTGCACCCCTTGATCTTGGCTGTGAAGCTTCTCTGAATCCCTTCTAGTTGTCTATCATCCCCCTGTCTATGACCTCCAATCTTTCAAACGCAGAGTGTCCAGGCATCTCGAAAACCCTCGATCTTGATTTTTGCTCTCCTCCTTCTTCGTCTTCTATGGGCTGGGGGGCCCGCTTTTACGGGCATTCGCCCTTGGCCCCGCCTTCCCGCATAAAAAACTTTAAAAGTTACTTTCGACATTTTTTCTGATTTTAACGAGTATCTGATCTTGATATAAAAGTACTTTCGTGACAAGTGATACTTGCCAAGATTGTTCATTTGTTTCACTGGTTGCGAATTAACGCGATTTAGCATTAGATACTGTATATGTTGTCAATAAACTTGCAACTGTGCAAAATATGTACATCGAGCAAGGTCTGGAAAAAAAAAGTAGTTACTAACTCTTTGCCTTTCACAGAAAAAGTAACTGGTACAAGTTACAAATATTTATGATTTTTTTTTGCAATTAATTAAGGTAAATGCAAACTTGTAGGGTATCTTGCTTCTGATTAAAAAAGCAGTCACATGGCAAATGAGAGTTAACGTCGATAAGTGCAAAATTTTACAGATAGGTTCGCGTAACGGTAATTTTGCGTATAGTATGTCAGGGAAGGAGTTGGCAAGCGTAGAACAGGAAAAAGATTTAGGCGTTATAGTCACTGGTGATTTAAAAGTACAGCAGCGGTCAATAAGGCGAACAAAGTGCTAGGTTTTATAGCAAAGAATTTTTAGTACAAATCGCGCGATATTATTATTGTTCCTCTTTATAAATCATTAGTTAGACTCCATTTGGAGTACGCGATCCAATTTTGGAATCCGCATATGCGCAAGGATATAGATAAAATCAAAAGAGTTCAAAGACGAGCAACGAAGACGATTCAGTCGCTTAGGTCGAAGTCGTACGAGGAGTTAAAATTGACGACACTCGAGACTAGGAGGCTAAGGGGTGATCTAATCCAGGTTTTTAAAATTATGAATGGGTTCAATAACGTAAATAGAGATAGCTTTTTCGAAATATCACAATATAATAGAACTAGAAATAACGGGTGTAAGTTGACAAGTAGAAGGTTCGAGAGAGCAGTTGGCAAAAACGTTTTTACGGATCGCATAGTAAATAGCTGGAATGGTTTGCCGGTAGAAGTAATTAGTAGCACGTCTATAAATATGTTTAAAAATCGATTAGACGCATATGTTGATAGATTGGGTATAGTTTAAGGTAGTAAAATTAAGGTTTTTGTGGTTCGGAATCCACGTAAAATTGTAGGTCCCCTCCGCCACCACGGAGGACATGCGCAATACACAACTCACAACCACAGTTAGGTAGACCAACCATGAGTGGATCTTAGAGTCTTTGTTGGTCTGAAACATTATAACATTATAACGTACTGTATATATCAGTGGCGTGCAATCAGGGTAAGCGGGGCATGCGCCGCCTAACCAGTTAAAAGTCAAATTACAAAACGTCAGTATATTACTACAGTAATCGAAAACTAATATAAATTATGCTTGTATAATGTATATATAATTTGCAGCTACCGCTTACTCTGTGGACACCCACCGCACCGCACGCCACTGATATATATATATAATATATATATATATATATATATTGATAAAGCATTTAATAAATGCGACTACCAAATATAGCTGAGAAAATAAAAGATAGTTAAAGGAGATAATTTCCCAAATTTTGACCTCAAAAAACTTTGCCTGTGATTCGTCCCAGAATCCCCAAGACCAAAGTGTATAACGTGGGCCTCATCTCGAAAACCTCTTTCTTCCACGATTGGTCTTTTAGATGAACTCATCCGTGACAATGAAACCGTGTAAGGAAATTTGATAAAAGAAAAGAAGAATAGAGATTTACTCATCTTTTAAGTATGAGAGAAATTTGGGCCAAAATAGAATTGGTTGCAAATAACCCAAAAAATCGATAAGAAGAAAAAGGAAATTAGATTTTTTTAAGACATTGTTCTTTATTATTGGCATAACTGAATGACTCCGATTATCTGGATGCATTTACTTAGAAAGAGTCTCTCTCTCTCTCTCTCTCTCTCTCTCTCTCTCTCTCTCTCTCGAGAGAGAGAGAGAGAGAGAGAGAGAGAGAGAGAAAATTTGTGCACATTTATGTATTCTGAAAGATGTTTAAAAAAGTCCTCGAAATATAGAGGACAAAACATAAAAATTATACTAACATACGTACTTAATTGCATCCAATTTAAGGGTAAAGCGAGTCTTTGACACGTGTCTAGTGAAATTCTTTGAAACCACATGACTATGATGAACTCTACCGGTTTAAAGCGTACTCTACCTACCAACAAACGGATGCTGTATTCTGTAAGTTGTAACCGAAATATGCATATAAGGAAAGTTATGGAGTACGTTAGATTGGGGACCTATACCCCCATTTCGTCGACAAGACTAAAACATCAACACTCTAAAAAACTAACAACCTAACTTAACCTAACCGAACTTAATCTAACCTAAAAATAACTTGTCGATAGAATGTCAAGTCGTCAAATGTCGTAAGGCCGTAAATTTGCGGTCATTTCCGTTTTCAAATTAATTATAAATATGTGTATGTACAGGGTGGTCCAAAAGTCCCGCCTCATTTTAGTGAATAATTGACAATGTTTAATTAAAGGAGATTTTCAAACTGTGATCCTCGCATTTCACTGCGCAATCTAATGTGAATACGTGAGCTGTGGTACACATTCGCAATAGTGTCTGCAGTAACGTTGTTGCGCGGAGTATCGTTCTTTAATTGTTCAAGTATTCTTGGACAATTTTCGTACACTGTATTCTTGAGGTAAACCCACAAAATGAAGTCGAGTGGAATCAAGTCCGAGGAACGTGGTGGTCATTCAATTGAGCCCCTTCTACCTATCCACCTATGAAGTATGTTCTCGTTCAACCAATTCCGAACATTTGTAGCGAAATGTGATGGAGCACCATCATGCTGGAAGTAGTTCATTCGTTTCGGCAAGCTTAAATTATCAAGGTATGGATCGATTGTGTCCTGTAGCAGAGTCAAATAAACGTTTCCAGTCACATTTCCATCGATGAATATTGGTCCTATGACTTTGAAATCATAAATACCGCACCAGACGTTTAGTTTAGGATTCGTTTGGAAATGTCTTTCAATTGCGTGATGTGGATTTTCATCTGCCCAATATACACTGCTATGTCTATTGACGTGTTCATTAAGGTGGAACGAAGCTTCAGCACTGAAGAAAATGGATTGTGGTAAAGTAGGCTTTGTGGTAAGTGTTGTTTGAAACCATTCGCGGAATTCGAGTCTTCTGTCGCAATTGTCTTCGTGCAGTTCCTGCACAAAGGTGACTTTGTATGGATGGAACGTGTTCCTTTTAAGTATTCTAAGAACACTTTGATGCGAAATGTTCCGTTCTTGCAGAACTTCCCTACTTGAACGTTTTGGACTCGCTATTACTCTTGCTAGTACACTTTCTGACATTTCCCCACTTGTGCTTGATCGCGGCCTACCACTTCTCTTTCTGTCTTCTACGCTTCCCGTTTCTTTTAGTTTTTCAAGGAGACGTTCGACAGTTCGCTGATCAGGTTGTAGTTTTTGTGGATGTCTTCTGTGAAATTTTGCAGCCGCTATCCTCTGACTGAGACCCTCAACATATAAGAGAACTAATTCCACCTTTTCTTGGAGAGTTTACACTGTTGTATGTTGCTGTTCTGCCATTTGTAAATTTTAAGGCCTTGACAAGTTGACACTGTACAGAAAATAGAAAACATGGAGCTAAGTTAAGTTAATACGATATATGTAAGATATATTCTAGCAATACCCCCCCCCCCATGAGGCAGGACTTTTGGACCACCCTGTATATAATAACAGTAGTCAGTGAGGAGAGCCAGAAAGTGGCACAGCTCAGGCCAACTATTGCGGCCCATTGCGTTAACTCTTCGATTAGTATTAACACCAGCGCCACCAGCACTCGAACTGCCGACCTCAGTGTCTTCACTTAGTTTATATAAGGAACCGGTGTTACCCACTATATGTACATTAGGGCCCCGCAAGGGGGTTCTAAGCTCGTGCTCTTGAGTGCTCTTTGTGCTCGTTTGTACGTGCTTGTTCCTGGAGGTTTCACGTGCGCCCTCCCGGCCCTAGCACCCAAGGATGATGGGGCTCGACCCTGCAGTCCTTGTCATCCTTGGTCTTTTTCCACTTCGACTGTCCCCTCCACCCTTTCTTTTTCCTCTGTCTTTCCTCTCACTTTTTCTTTGTTTTTCCGCCGAGATATGCCCTTTTAAATAGAGACGAATCGGTTCTTCCCGAACTTAAAAAAAAAAAAATGTACAAATTTAGGGTGATTCAAAAAAATCAAAGTTTTTTTTTTAATTGTTCAACCTGTATTTTTGTTCCCTATGGCAAAAAAGTAGTGTATGCCAAATTTGGTGAATTTTAAATAAAATTTACTATGTGCTACCAGGCGTCAAAGTTTCCCTCTTTTTCAATTTGTTTGTTTTTACAACTTATGATTTTATGTTTAATTGTTTATATTTCAGAATTTTTAATTAATGGTTTATACAGTGTGTCCGTAAAGTCATGGTGGGATTTTAAATAGCTATATTATTGCAACGAAACATGATAATGAGATGAAAAAAAGGCAAATTGAAGAACAACTCTAAAAGAATAACTTTATTTAACGTAGTTCGATATGGGCTCCTCTGGTAGCCCTGCAGACATCTAGGCGGTGATTCAATTCCAGCCACACACGCCCAAGAACATCAGGAGTGACGGATGCGATAGCTTCCGTGATTCGCTCGTGCAAGTGATGAATATCCCTAATGGGTACACTGTACAGTGTACACGCTTTGCTTGACGTAACCCCACAAATAAAAGTCCAAAGGTGTCAGGTCCAGAGAGCGTGGAGGCCATGGCTTCCATCCTCCTCTTCCTATCCATCTCTGCGGAAATTTTTCATTAAGGAATTCTCGAACAACGTTGGCATAGTGCGGAGGAGCACCATCTTGCTGAAAGATGACATTATTGTCAATAAATTGGGGTACTGCAAAATGTTCCAACATAGCGAGGTAGTTGTGTGACGTCACAGTGGGTTCCGCGAAGAAAAATGGGCCAATCACTCGATCTCGTGCTAGAGCACACCACACATTAACTTTCGGGCTATTACGCTCATGTTCAACATAGGCATGTGGACAGCCTAGACTAACTACGAGATAAAGGTTAAGCTTAGCCTAGACTAACTACAAGATACAACTTTGAGAGTTGTTCTTAAAATTGGCATTGTTTCATCTCATTATCATGTTTCGTTGCAATAATATAGCTATTTAAAATCCCACCATGACTTTACGGACACACTGTATACTAGCTTGTTTTTAATTGTTGCTTGGAACTCGTAATTTTGATACCAATTAATCGATTATGGAAGCTAGGCCTAACTCACCATCACCCAGTTGCTCATTTGGGAGAAGTTCTACAAGAAAAGAAACTGAAGTATGGCTAATTGGGCAGCCCTCTGCAGTACTAAAAACATCCGTATTACCATCAGAGAAGGAAATGATGGCCCTCTTCATGCACTACAGAAATATTAAAAAGCAAGACATTAGAGAATCATGCTGCTCTACTGCGGATGATGTGCTAGCAGTTTGGAAAAAAGCAGGAATACCAGCAAAACAAAGAATACATGTAGTAGATAAAATTCAAGGAATACTGAAGGAATGACAGCTGCTTAAGAAAAACAAAGCAAACAAATTGAAAAGATCACAAAATTTAAATAATAAAGAAGAAAAATGGAAAGATAAACTGGAAAACTTATTTGACATTGCTCATGAGAATGCTATGCAGCTTATAAAAATAGAAGATGATAAGAAATTCTTGAAAATGCAACGTGAGAAAGGACGTCATGGAAAAATGGGTTCCATTGATAAGGCTGTTGCTAAAAAGAGCAAAGAGCAGCAGAAAAGCAACAACGTTATGAAAAGAGGAAAGCAGAAGAAGAGATCAAAGAAAGAAGAATGAAGAGGCTGTCATACTCACCAGTACATCATCAGAATCAGAAGAGAGTAAAAGTGATGAATCTGGTTTCTGTGCTGCACAACCTTCAACATGGAAAAGTAAGGTTGGCAAACGTAGAAAATTGTTTGATGATAAATTATTAGGAAGTCTTGATGTTGAAAAATTGAGTGACAGAAATGCGTCTCTTTTTAATGCAAACAATCAGACATCGCTTGAATGGGACATCTGCGAACAAATAAAATGCATGTGTTTCAATACAACAGCAGCCAATACTGGTCCTAGAAATGGTGCAGCTATTCTTCTAGAACAAAAATTCGACAACGATTTATTGTGGCTGGCATGTCGACACCATATATTTGAAATTATGCTGGAAGCTGTTGTTTCAAAGTCTTTATCACCATCTTCTGGCCCAGATATAGTCCTTTTTAAGAAGTTCAGAGAAAAATGGTCAAGCATTAATAAGGAGGACTACGAAACAGCATTATCAGATCCAGATATCTATGAAAATATTCATGACATCAAAGATGACATAATTATTTTTGCAACAAATCAACTAGATACATTCCAACCAAGAGACGATTACCTAGAACTATTGCAGTTAACAATTATTTTTTTGGGAGGTGAACCAAAAGGTGGAATCAAATTTAAACATCCAGCGGGACTTCATCGGGCTAGGTGGATGGCCAAAATTACATATTCATTAAAAATTTTTATGTTCAAACCTCAGTTCAAAATTTCAGTAAAAGACAAAAAAGGACTAAAAGACATCTGTCTATTTGCTACTCGGTTATATGTAAAGGCATGGTTTACAGCTCCTGTGCCATCTTGCGCTCCTCGTCTTGCTCTGGAATTATTACAGAATCTTGTAGTCTACAAACAAATAAATGACACAATTGCATTTGTTGCTATTAAAAAACTGTTAGGTCACCTCTGGTACCTATCAGAACTGGTAGCCTTGGCCTTTTATGATGATGAAGTGCCTACTGAAACGAAAAACAAAATTGTAAAGGCCTTGCAAAATACAACAGAAACTCTTCCTGCAAAACGGGCTTTTCTAGATCCTGCACTTATTCCAACGAAGAAATTAGAAGATTTTGTCATCAAATACTCAAAGATTCTTTACAATAACAGAATTTAGTTCAAAATTTTTACTCAAAGATGCTAAAGAATGGCATAATGATGAAGAGTATAACTCCGCTAAGAAATCTATCAAACAGTGGAAAGTCGTGAATGATATAGTGGAAAGAGGGGTAAAATTAATGGATGAATATAATAAAATACTAACACATGATGAAGATCAAAAACAATTCTTGCTGCAAGTAGTGAAAAACTACAAGGCTGGTAGCAACCCCTAAAAATTAAAAATTTGCTAAAATATTTTAGGATAGTTGGTTTTATGCTGAAATGAACCATTTAAAGGGTTGAACACATTAAAAAAAAAATAAAAATTTTACCCCCATATTTGAATCACCCTATTAATGTACATACACATGCCACGGATACTGGCGTGTGTATGTACATATTTTTTGTTTTAATTATGTGCAGTATACATACTGTATACTATATACGAAATATGAACTCTATGTAAAAGGTGTATTAAAGGCTGATTGCCCGTCCGGAACATATAAAAGAAATGCTAAAAATGTGATTGACGAAAATGCAACGAAAGTTTGTGCCTTCGTTAATCTCTGATAAATATTAGTATCCACATTTTCCTTATCATTTGCGCCTTTCTAATCCTTTACCTGTTGAGTATCACCGTGCTTTGTCTTCGCTAGATTTTAGTCACCTGGTTACGTGCCGAGGAAAACTTCTTTAAATGGAACAAAGTCCAGGGACCAAAAAACTAGGAGAAGTGCGCAAGTATTAGAGGTTCAACATATCAAAATAGTTTTTGTTGGGGGAAGGGTGTTTAACCTATACCCAACGGTAAAATGTATACGAAAGGTAGGTAGTTTTGTTCATACATTGAACGCAGAAGCGCCGAAGCGCCATAATCGAAAACACGCTATATCCGAGTAAACAATATGAATGGTCGACTGCATTTCTATGTTTTAGAGAATGGGTATGAATTGTGGTCTTTTTGAGGGGAAACAAAACAGAAAAAATTCGTTTCCGAATAATTACAGTATTATTATAAATAAAATAAATTAATTCATGACTGGGAGAAAGTGTACGTAGGTGAAATTATGCTGAAAAGGCACACACTCACACACAAAAAACAAACACACACACACACATATATATATATATATACACTATTAAGGACAGTGGCGGATTATCATTGAGGCAATTGAGGCTGAAGCCTCAGGCCCCCATGCTTGAGGGGGCCCTCCCAGTCAACTGAGTTTCGATGATATAATTCGAGATTTCGCAAACTTCTTTGATTAAATATGGCAGAGTACACAAACTGACAAATTCCCTGTTTTATTTTGTTTTATAGGCCCTAAAGTAAAGTTTGTTTAATACTGTTTTGTTTTAGCAAATGGCAAAATACACTGTGTTAAGGTTCTTTTAAGTTTGTTTCTCAATTAGCCTAAACACCTACATATAATTCGTATAAATGTACTATGTACTGTACATGTATTGTTAATAAAAATCTATAGAAAAGGGCCCCCAAAATAAAATTAGCCTCAGGCCCAAAGTACAGTTAATCCGCCCCTGATTAAGGATGAAAATTAAAGTGAAAGAAAAACTCAAAAGAGCCAACTTGATGAGACACAACTACACCTTTCAACCACGGACGATAGGAAGCAAAGTAGTTTCACGAAGGGTACAATAAGCCTAAAAAAAGAGTAAGTAGGGAGGACATATAATATGGGATAATCCAGTAAATGCATGGTGATGCACACTCAGAGAGACACCGCCCGTGAATCACACGGAAGAAACCAATAAAGTAATTGCGTACGGCTAATAGGATTGTATACAAAGTTTTGTCCGATGAATAAACGCTGATATTCTTGTAATTATGAGGTCTATGGCTGCTGAAATTCGGTTGATTTATTTAATATATAATTCTCGTGCTTCGAACACTATGCGTAGGCTATGCGTAGGCTAGGCGCTACATAGCGCCTAGCCTACCCAACCGTCAGCCATCATCATTTTCTCTTCATTCATTTCTCGCTGCATTTATCATTTATTGCTTATTTTTAAGCATGGAATTTGAACGAAGAGACGTACGTAAGCTGATTTATTTCTTCTGGAAACGTGGAATGTCACCTGCAATCATAGCAGCAGAGATAAATTCGACACTTGGTGCTGAAACAACAAATGAACGTACATGTCGTCGGTGGGTGGCTCAATTCAAGGAAAACAATTTCAATGTCGATGATAAACCACGTTGTGGTCGACCATCACTGGATTTGAACACAGGTATACAAAACTTTCTGGATACAGAGAAGTATGCTACGACTAGGAGTATTGCATTAGAACTGGGAGTTTGTCACAGAACAATTCAGCAGCATCTTATTCAGATGGGGAAACGTTATTTATCTAATCGATGGATTCCACATTATTTAACTGTTGAACAAAAGGCAAACCGTGAACGAATATGTTTAGAGTTGTTGGAGAAATATGCTGCAAATGATTTCTTGGGACAATTAATTACAATGGACGAAGTTTGGATCTATTGGGACAATGATGGCAGCTATCACCATATGAGTTGGAGAGGAGATGGTGATATCCCAAATGTGGAAGTTCAACGGACGTTGACCATTCGTAAACATCTGCTCTCGGTATACTGGGACTGCAAGGGTGTTCTCCTTTTGGAGGTATTGCCACGTGGACAAACAATAAATGCTGATATTTACTGTCAGCATTTAGATCGCTTGAAGGTAGCAATTCAGCAAAAACGTCGGCGACTAGTTAATGGGGGATACCACCATCTTCACTACCTCCATGATAACGCGAAGCCTCATACAGCTGCTAAAACTGTTCAGAAACTGCGCGATCTCGGTTTTACAGTATTGCCACATCCCCCATATTCACCAGACCTCGCACCGTCTGATTTTTACCTTTTCTCCCCACTTAAATCTTCAATTCATGGTAGGAAGTTCTCATCTGCAGAAGAAATTCACGCTGTTCTAGATGCCTGGATTACCGCTAAACCATGGACATTCTTTGCACATGGCATCAGGAAATTGCCAGGAAGATGGCAAAAATGTATTGCAAATAAAGGCGATTACTTTGAACATCTTTCTACCACTGAAGATTAATTATGTTTGGTTTTATTGAATAAATTTTATTTATCGGACAAAACTTTGTATACAATCCTGGTATATACCTATATGTATTCAACAACGAGAGCCAAGGTTTGGGGATGAAAGAAAGAATTTCTAGCCTGTTCCTGCATCCCAAAAACTATGAAGGATATCCCGGGTAAAGCAACGAAAGAAAGGAGTGTTAGTGGAGGAGAATCAGAAGCAGAATGGGTATCCGCTCAAGCCTGGTCGTCATCAACAATCCCAACATGGACTGAAGCGAATATATCTGCGGCAACGTGGCGGAAGCTACGGAAGTTCTTTAAATCTCACTTACGAAGAGATGCTGTAAGTCATTTTGCTCAGAAACCTGTAGAGCATTTTGGGAAAAGTCAAAGTAAACAATACTAGAAATAGAAAGCTAAAAAAAAGAGGTGGTTTGATAGAGTACTAAAGCGCAATAAACGTACCAAAGGCATTTTAGTAATGAAAATCGAAGTGGTAGAGAGAGAGCTTCGCTCAAAAAGGCGAAACAAAAATGCCTCAGCAACGATATACGCTGGAGCGGGTTTTAAAGCTACAGCAGAAAGAATTAGTAAATACTTTCTCTTAATTAATAATTGAGGGGGAAAAACGATGTCAGGACAATAAAAAAATTGAAGAACAGGCTGGTGATCCCTAACCAAAGGGATTATCACCAACAACCAGCGTGAAACCTAAAGTAACTGAAATGAATGAGTAAAGGTAATCCCTCTGGCGTCGCAACAACGAGGTCACTGACGCCGAACAGACAGAATGTATGAAGTAAGATTAAACATTAACGGGAAAACCATGAAATGGACGACGAATGAACGAAGAATGAATGCTACGAATGATGCGAATGAATATGAAAAAATTAGTGAAAATAAAAAATTAGGATTAAAATCGTTACAAAAGAAGGAGGAAGAGTCAGCCTAGCTATAAAGGGCGTCAGATGAATACAAAGAATCATGGGTAGAGTAAAAGGAACGAAACGGCCATTATCCAAAGAAGTCTTAAAATGAATGAGAAGAAAAAGCACAAATTTTTCTTCTTTGTCGTCACAAAATGATTCATCTAAAAAATGAAGTAACATGAGGTGAACGAGGAGCGGAAAAGGCGTGGAATAGATCGAGAGAAGAGTTTAAGTCAGGCAAAGAAACAAAATCATTAACGGGAAAATAAATAATCAAGCTTGTTTTAAATACTCCTAAACATCAACCAATTTGAAAGAGAGAGAGAGAGAGAGAGAGAGAGAGAGAAACCCTGGGGAGTAGAAAACTACATGAGGAGCACGAGTACTGCATGGCAAGGGTAAGATAAAGAAGCGCGAATCGAAAGAAACTTTCTTCTACATAGCGAAGGAATCATCTCATCCCATACGTGGGTCTCTAGAAGGGGTTGACTCTTCCTCGGTAGGAAAATATGATGGGCAGAGGCAGGGCCGCCGAGAACTGCCCCGGGCCCCGGGGAAGGATTGGTATGTGGGCCCCCCTGTTTACTCAGTATTTTATTATGAATGTTTTTTGTATACATAACAAGCAAACTGATTATATGTCCAAGTCACTATTCAAAACATACAGTATGAATAAACAACTCAGAAGAAAATGACCATTTTATTTTTCGAATAAATTATATTAATTCTATAACCATACAATTTATAAATGCAGTACCAGTCCATGCAGGCAAGACAATTGTTTACTGCAAGATTTTCATAATTAGAAGTGTATTTTCTTTGCCTTCTCTCTAGCAAAGTGGTAAATCATTCTGATAAAATTTAAAGTACGGGCTAACTGGCTTTCAATTACAATGATTCCCAGAACTGTCAGTCGGTCTTGGGCATTGGTGGACCGCAGATAATATTTTATCCATTTCAATTTGACTATGATAATCTCTATAAAATATCTGTTCATTAATTATATTTCCTTTCTGTTATTTAATCAATTGCTTTATTAATATTTTTAGATTTTATCCCCCTCTTTCCGGGCCCCCTAGAGGTCCGAGCCCAGGGGATTTTTCCACGGTATCCCCACCCTCTCGGTGGGCCTGAGCAGAGGTAAAAGCTTTATAATTCCACTTAGTTAAAGTAAATCATTTATAAGTTATGAGCCTTTAATCCTGCATTTACTCCTATGACGGTCAAGGACGCACGGTAGAAATTGCATTTGTTATCTCATGCATTTTAAAGAGGGAAAAACTGTACGAGTGTTTTCCTTCGTATTCAACAACAAAAGAATCCAACGAGAAATATGACGTTCAGTAAACGTCATAAACGTTTTATAAACGTTTTAATTATATTTTATACACGTTTTATTTAAGTTTATGACGTTCACTAAACGTTCTATTTTTTGTTGGCAAACATCTTTCCAGTTCGATTTTGCCGCTAACATGGGATTTTCTGCCGATATATATATATATATATATATTGGTTATCGTCGCTGACTACGAATCCATCGGCCCCGGGATCGAGACCCGGTGACGGTAGGCGGCGCGCAGCAAAACCCAGCTATTCATCTTTCCACACAATAAAGAAAAAAAAATTGGTTGGTACATAAATGGGTACCCTGGTTAGCCTAGTGGTTAAGACGCTGGGGTGCTGGTGGGGCGTGGTTCGGATTCCACGTTAAACTGTTGGTCTAAGGTGGAGTGACAAGCTTGACCTTCGTCAGAATGAACAATTCGGGCGGAAGCAAAACCAAGGTTAACCAAGGTTATATATATAGTTAAAATGTAGGAGTTTCCCTCTCATTTCACCATTTTCCTTCTTGCAGACTCATTAATAAAATTGATGACGTCATTTTTCACAATTTTTTTTTCCTTAAATTTGTGTTTATTTTTTATTTTTTTTTATTTATTTATTTTATGTTAATGGCAAATTGGGAACTTAAATTTCGGTACAAGTTTAGGTTCATGCAATTTATGTCCTATAAAGTTGAGGATGTATGTCCTTAAATTAGGATATATATATATATATAATTTATTATATATACCACATAAATATAATTTATTTTTATATATAATATATATATATATATATATATATATATATATATATATTGTAAAAACCAGCTCCCCTAGCTTTGTTTAATGGCAAAAAATGACATGCAAAAATTTTTCTTTTCAAGTTGAAAACAAAATATTTAATATTACTGTTTTATATATATAATATATATATATATATATATATATATATAGTCTCTGGCCAAATTATTAGGAACACCTGGCTAATTGCTGAGATCCTAAATTTTAAGCTGCTCCCAAGATAAATTATGGTCCATAGAGCGCAAGAAATGGTTACAAAATTGCTTGCTTCTTATCTGGGGTTTAGGAAAATACATTTAGGGAGTGGTATGTACGACGAAAAAGGTCACAGAGGAGATTAAATTGGGAGGGGTCACCGGAAGCGATATCCAAAAAATATATTTCATTTAGTTCTTTGGGAAATTTAGTAAACGAAACACGTGTTTTGGCATTCATTTGCAATTCCAACTCAACTTTCAACTGTAGACTCTATATCTCAGTGTCAACTGCGTTCCTATATATATATTTTTTTTAGTGCCAGACAGTGCCAATGTATTTTTTTTCGAAAATGGGAAAAGTTTGTGATGTTACTCGGAGGAAAAAATGAAAAAGTAAATGTTTTACCGAAGCAAACTACTATAAATCATAAAGAGAAATAGCCAAAATTCTTAATATTTTAGTCTTCTGTTCAAAGATTGTTACAAAAAGTAAAAGCTAGTGAAGATGTGAGTGCCAAATGGGCAGGTAATTGCGGAAGGAAAAGAATTAGAACGCGTAGAGCGGAAATAAAACTAAAGAACTGCAATTTAAATAATAATAAAACCTAGTCTAAAACAGTCGAATACAACTTTAAAAGAAGGAGTTCATATATCGGACCGAACATTAAGGAAGAGGACATACTGATTAGGATTCAAATGTTGGAGGCTCAGGAGGAAGCCAAAGTTAACCCCTGTAATGATGAAGAAAAGAATAATGCGGGGAAAAGATGACTGGAACTCGGTAAGCGTTCTCTTTACTTATTTAGAAGTGAAAATTATTGCAATCAACCACTTTTTATTATTATGAAATATATTGCACTGTCACATGTCACACAATGCTTAGGGAAATTTCAGTTTGAGTTTCTGTTGAATGTTGACGCCTTTGCAGATTTGCTTTAGTGATGAATCAACTTTTGAGATTTTGTGTGATAAGTCTCAATTAGGTCGACGAAGAATCGGGGGGGGGGGGGGGATACCGGGAAAATCGTATCGTGAACGCTGTTAAGCATCCTACATCCATCATGGTACGGTCTGTTAGTGCCAAAGGCACGGGTAGGCTCTATACAGTATAGTTGAAGGAACAATGCGCCGGAGTTAATACGAGAAAGTTTTACGAGATAGACTTCTTCCCTAATTGAATAAATGGTTGTCTAATGATCCAAAATTTCATTTTATGCAAGATTCTGCCCCGTGCCACACCGCCAAGTCAATTAAGACTTTTCTCAGTGCTAACCAAATACCTTTATTGCAGTGGGCCGGAAATTTTCCCGATATGAATTCAACAGAGATTGTACGGAAATTAGTAAGGAGAAAAATGAATCAAAAACTAATTACGAACAAAACAGAACTAATTTCGCGCTAATTCCAGTCTGGAACCATGATGAAGATTTAAAGGGCTTCGCTATAAGATGCATCGAAAGTATGCCGAGACACATTGAAGCCATAATAAAAGCCAAAGGAGCCAGAAATAAGTACTAAAATTTCTAAAAATTATTAAATAAAGCATAGAATATCTTCAGAAGTATAACTTTTCCTATTTAACTAAGTACTGCGTTCATTATGAGTACCAATTACCAAAAAAATGGGGAAAAATTTTATTTTTGCAAGTGGTTCTATTAATTTGGTCAGGGATTATATATATATATATACTATCTAGGAAGGAGCGCCCGCAAAAATGTCCCTCTCCCCTATATAAAAAAAAGAGAGCCAAAATCAAGGCACCTGAGATCCACGACGACATTTTAATTTTTAATTTTTTAATAAATTTTGAAAAGATTGTGTAGTGTGTAAAATGCATGTATGTGTAGTGAAGAATAAAGGGAGAAGTGTGTGTTTGAGAGCGTACTGGATTGCTCACAAGGTAGATGAGACACGGAAAAAGATCATCTAAAGAGGACAGTGACAGGAGAAACGGGAGTTCCAGCACTCCGTGTCTCCTACCTAACGTTCCCCAGGAGTATTTCGCTGTTCGATTGGTGTCAACAATTTCCTCTTCCATATATATATACACATACATTTCAACTGCAAAGAACACGCAGTATAAATAACGTAAAGAACGACGCTTGTATAGGAGAAAATCCGCGCAAGATGAGAAGAGAGAACGAAATGAAAAAATGAGGTAACCACCCGGCAATCGAACCCGGGATCTTCCGATTGCCGGTCAGATATGATAACCACTACACCATGGTCCTCACTCGATCAGAAGACGTAATTCCTCTACATACGCGCAGAAACCAATGCCCCGGGGGGCACCTCCCGCATGCCGTATCTATATATACATTTCAACTGCAAAGAACACGCAGTATAAATAACGTAAAGAACGACGCTTGTATAGGAGAAATTCCGCGCAAGATGAGAAGAGAGAACGAACAAATGAAAAAATGAGGTAACCACCCGGGAATCGAACCCGGGATCTTTCGATTGCCGGTCAGATATGATAACTACTACACCATGGTCCTCACTCGATCAGAAGTCGTAATTCCTCTACATACGCGCAGAAACCAATGCCCCGAGGGGGCACCTCCCGCATGCCGTATCTATATATACATTTCAACTGCAAAGAACACGCAGTATAAATAACGTAAAGAACGACGCTTGTATAGGAGAAATTCCGCGCAAGATGAGAAGAGAGAACGAACAAATGAAAAAATGAGGTAACCACCCGGGAATCGAACCCGGGATCTTTCGATTGCCGGTCAGATATGATAACTACTACACCATGGTCCTCACTCGATCAGAAGTCGTAATTCCTCTACATACGCGCAGAAACCAATGCCCCGAGGGGGGCACCTCCCGCATGCCGTATCTATATATACATTTCAACTGCAAAGAACACGCAGTATAAATAACGTAAAGAACTACGCTTGTATAGGAGAAATTCCGCGCAAGATGAGAAGAGAGAACGAACAAATGAAAAAATGAGGTTCGATTCCCGGGTGGTTACCTCATTTTTTCATTTGTTCGTTCTCTCTTCTCATCTTGCGCGGAATTTCTCCTATACAAGCGTCGTTCTTTACGTTATTTATACTGCGTGTTCTTTGCAGTTGAAATGTATATATAGATACGGCATGCGTGGGGTGCCCCCATCGGGGCATTGGTTTCTGCGCGTATGTAGAGGAATTACGACTTCTGATCGAGTGAGGACCATGGTGTAGTGGTTGTCATATCTGACCGGCAATCGGAAGATCCCGGGTTCGATTCCCGGGTGGTTACCTCATTTTTTTCATTTGTTCGTTCTCTCTTCTCATCTTGCGCGGAATTTCCCCTATACAAGCGTCGTTCTTTACGATATATATATATATATATATATATATATATAAAATGTGTATGTGTGCGTAAAAATTTCTAATACAAAATTAAATTTTGCTACATAGTGAAGGTCGTATAAGGAATGGGAGAAGACGTGTTTCGTCATTGAAGATTAGTTCTATATATCCTCCGATGAAGTCAAGGTTTGGCATAATTTTCGAAAGTCATCTTTCACGCGCGTGCGAAAAGAGAGAGAGAGAGAGAGAGAGAGAGAGAGAGAGAGAGAGAGAGAGAGAGAGATAAACGTACTGAAATGGGACAGAAGCAGTTTTCTAAAAGAATGGTTTGTCCATCTGATCCAATTCCCCAGAACCCAAAAACCTCTTTCGGTGTGTTTGAGTATGGTATGTCTGGTCATTTTAGTTTATGTGACCAGCTCTTTTGAACGATAAGTCTTTTGATTCCGTAGAATTCGATCAGATAAGCACAGAATAGCGCTCTCTCTCTCTCTCTCTCTCTCTCTCTCTCTCTCTCTCTCTCTCTCTCTCTCTCTCTCTCTCTCTCTCTCTCTCTCTCTCTCTCTCTCTCTCTCTCTCTCTCTCTCTCTCTCTCTCTCTCTGAGACAGTTATATGGCTAGGTTACACGTGAGGTTACACGTTCCACTGATAACTGGGTGTGATCATTGTTTCACTCCTCTTCAACAGAGAACACAGCAAAAATGCATGCAATCACCATATTACTCTTATCGATGATTTGGTCGTAACTGATGTCGAGGTTGCTTGATGAGGTTGTTTAACCTCCTTCGCAATATCTAAGGTCATTTGACGGAGGGGACTTACAGCTCAACGTGGGACCCGGAACATGTAAGGGGTGACTACATCACCTGAACGCGGAAAGCGGTCACCCATCCAAAGCTGAAGAGACCCAACGTCGCTTCATAATCAGGAGGGCCAGAAAGCGGCAAAGCGCTCAGACAAACTAATGCGTTCCATTGCTTTAACTCCTGTGTTATTATATTATTATTATTATTATTATTATTATTATCGGGAGTCGAACTCCCGACCTTAATATTTTCGGCTTCGTTTAGAGGGAAACAGTGTTACCCACTGAACTACGGACTCCGGTCAACGTTGGTTAACCTCGCTGATCGAACGGGAAGCGGTGCTGCAACGTGGCTACGAGGAAATTCTTACAATTTTAAGTCACCCTTTAAATTGACTAAATTTAATACTAATACTTGTAATATTCTAACATAATACAATATAATATCTATAATATAATTATATTAGTTCTGAACAGCTTCGTAACAAATGGATTAATCAGTGTAAATTTAATTTAAAAAGTCTTAAAACTTCTAGCGATGAACAGGAGAATATCAAGTTGCAGTCGGGGGATTAAAGAAATTATATATATATATGTGTGTGTGATATATATATATATATATATCTATATATATATATATGGTGTGTGATATATATATATGTGTGTGTGTGATATATATATATGTGTGTGTGATCAATTCTTATTCATGAGATCATTACTAATATTTATAATCTTAGAATAAAGTTAGGTATATGAAATTTTGCATTACTCATCCATTAATATGGGAAATATAGTTATGTATGTTGGCATGAGCGGCATGGTGTAATATAGTGTGCATGAAAAGTGTTTCTTCTGAAATGGTATTATCAGAGCGTAATTCTATTGTAACGGTGCGAAGGGACTTTCGTAAAGGATTTGAAACACGTGATGTCCCAATTAGAAAACAATTTGCGTCTGGTTCATCAATTTGAAGAGAAAGGAAGCGTTATTGATCAAAGGACCAAATCTTCAAGTGAAACCCACGCACGTTGGGAGACCCGAAGGCGACCATAGAACGTGGTCTGCTCCATTTCCTGGGATACCCCTGCAGGCCGGAATGCATAATTACACCACACGGCTACGACATGTGATTGCGCATAGAGGAGGGCACATTCAGCATGTTCTTTCAAATATTTATGGATGCTTCACGCAAAATTTCACATACCTAAGCTTTATTTATTCCAAAATTACTAATATTTGTGATGGTCCCATAAATAAAAAAAACAATACATACATACATATATATATATATATATATATAAATTCAGCGGTAACTTGGCCATATTGCCCTTGGCCCGTCCTTCCTACATAAACAAAAATAATAAAAAAATAAAGAACCGCCATTTCGGCATGCACGTTCCAATATTTAATCCAACAAAAGGGCGCCTAGTATACTAATTTCAATACGAAAGTCTCGTGTAATGCCGTGTTTTTCTCATTTTCTTTCCATTTGTAAATGTATTTTTCGAAACATTTCAGTAATTCAGAATTCAAAAAACTTTATTCAGAAAAGAATGCAAGTGAGAGAGTTTTACGGTTTTTAGATATTTCATATGACGTTAATATACGTATTCGCAGTACTCTCCTCTAAATATGCAGTTGGAAGCATAGAAGCTTTTAAGGCAAAATTAATGGCATTTAGTTTCTTTGATACATAAAAATAGTGAAAGTGGCAAGTGATAGTAATAGTAATAGTAATGATAATAATAATAATAATAATAATAATAATAATAAATACAATACAAAGTTTACAAAATGTTACATAATTTTAAATTAAATGATTTATTGTATATTTTGCCAAATAAAAAAAAGAATAGATTACGAAATTAAAAGTGCTCAATGAAATTAGCATATTCTAAATTAAATAGTTGATTTCAAAATGGGAACTTCATTACAATGGTAAAAATGTCAGTAGTGAATTTATACATCAGTAGGAGCTAATGAAGTACTTTTATACCTGCAGTTTCTATTTTATAGTTAGGTTTGTGTATAAAATCCCGAGGCAGTCTGGTGTTGTAACGATGGTGTATTTGATCGGGGTTGATTGCTCTTTGAATGGGTGATGTATTTTGATTCACCCTCGCAAGATGGTATTCCCAATTTTTATTTAAGAGTTTGTATTAATACGTTTTGTGGTAATAATCATTTAAGATGACCTTGTCAGGTTCAATAAAAGTTTATTAGCACACCTCCATTTATACACGATTTCTAATTGACTGTTCGTTTCATTAATCAGAAAGTCTGAGTTATGATGGGAAGAAGTAAGTGTGGTTGAGAGATGAAAATCGTTGACGTGAATTAGAAATAGTAATGGGCCAAGAATAGATCCTTGCGGAACTCCACCACTTGTCGGATAAATAATTATCGGACAAATTATCTTTTAATCTGACGTACTGATGACGATTTGGCAGATATGATTTGAACCAATCGTGGACATTTCCTCTTATTCCGTATACGTGAAGTTTACTCAATAAGATTTCATGCGAAAGTGTATCAAATGCTTTTGACAAGTCGAGGAAGATCAAGGCAGTGTTTTTTGCTGTTTAAATTCTGATACACATTTTTTAATAGCATGTTTATAGCATCTTCTATTGTATGTCCACATTTAAGCCCAAATTGTGTTTTATGATACAGTAGTTAAAATATCTCTACCTCACCTAATGAGAGAGAGAGAGAGAGAGAGGACTTACCTGATTGTATTACGCTATCCGGCCTTTACACGTTTTATTATTTTTCACTACAACATTACAACTTTATTGTATTTTACACCCATAAGAAAAGAAAGGAATCAGAGATCTCGTATGCAAAAATGCCGGAAACTCCGCCATAGGCGTTCTCAAAGAACCTTCTATTGGTTCTATTGTTCTATCTCGCGATTGGTTAAAAGAAGGCTTTAGCTGCAAACTTTGGTTACCTTTTAAAATATTTAATTCTTCTTTCTCTAGTCGCATTTTGAGCCAAAACAGAGTCTATTCTATCAGGTAAATAACGGCTTTATACAGTGATCATTCTATAAACATTCTAATTAATAATTAATTAATATGAAACATATTTAAAATAATATTTAATTAAGGATGGATTAATTAATATGAAATTATTATTATTATTATTATATTATTATTAGTATATGGTATTAATTAAGGATTAGTTAATATAATTCACATTAAAAATAATAATATTAAATTTTGTTCACTATATTCCAAAATTAAGAGTTTCCCATTGTCAACGAAGCTCTTTCCAAATTTACGGGAAATGAGGTTCCACGCGCGCTTTTATCATTTTGGATGTTCACATTTTCGAAGTGATAAATGTATGCGCGGGTAAAATATTAAAAAAATGTTGACGCGCTCATAACATGATTTGGTGGGAAAATTTCCCGCCCTTTTTGGATACAGGGAATAATAGCCCACAAAAAAACATGTACAGTTTGTTGAAAAAGGCACGTCGCGAAATTTCTTACTGATAAATATCGGTAATGAACACGGAGTTTCATGACAAAACTTTCTGAACAGATAGTATAAGCAAACTAATTCCCAATAGCCAGAAGAATGTCTCTCTTCTCTCAACGTATTCAGAAACTCCTTTGAATGAAAATATGTCAACAATTAATTTTGGTGGAAATGCCTTCGAAAGGGTATATTTCAATTTATACAATTTACGTCACAGAAGAGAAATGTTGGCACATTTTTAATATTTAGAAAGAAAAAGGAGATTCAACCTGGAATTATTAATATCGTTCCCCTCTTAGAATCAATATTTCAAAAACCAATAATAATTTCCTGTATGACGTCACTTTGAAAAAAATCCATTTCTATCGGATTAGGAACAACTACTTCAGAGAACCTTATTTACCAGCGTGAAATCCTACGCTTCCAAGCATGCACTATTTCCTCAACTTTTCTGTAACATTCTATACACGAGCCAAAATGGATTTTCTTGAAAAATATTAAACCAACAGTTTAGAGCAGTGGTTCCCAAACTTTTATGGTGGCGACCCTGAATACAATATTGTCCTGGCCTGGCGACCCTAAACGCTGGTACATGCAGTGTTAATGACCAATCATTTTGATACGTTGTGTTTATATTCATATAGTTTGATTGAATCAGTCGTTGAGAATTTCCGTCCCGCGACCCTCAGGAACACCTTCCCGACCCTCACTTGGGTCGCGACCATGGATTTGGGAACCACTGGTTTAGAGATTTATTCCCCACACTGTTTATATATATATATATATATATATATATATATATATATATGATCACATGTTGTTCTGTGATTTTATTGCATATATATATATATATACCTGGTGAGCAAACAAAACAAAACTGACCATGTTAAAACAAATGTCTTTATTTAAGTCAAAAGATGAGTCTGAGTTACTAAATTTTTCACAGGACTACTTTAGAGTGTCGATAAAATTATTTGAACAATTGTTCGATGTGACTTCCATTTCGCTGAAGACACGTGGTCAAACGTGGACGCCACTCATCAATACACCTGTCAATATATCGATGTGACACATTGTTCTAACCTTCCAAAACTCGTTCACGCAATTCGTTCACATTTCGAATTCTTCCACCGGGAATATAAACTTTTGGCTTCAGTTCCTCTCAAATACCATAATCTAAAGATGAAAGATCTGGAGTGTTCGCTGGTCACGTCTTTGGCTCAATGAAGTCTGGGATTTCTTTCTGCAGGTAAGCTACAGTTAATTGTGTTCTGTGCGCAGGAGTACCATCTTGCTGGAAAGTGTAATTGTTGCCACTAATTTGTGGAATATCTCTCAAATACTGTGGTAAAACTCGCGTGCAGTAATATTCGGCCTTGATTTTGGCTCGCGGTTCAGTTATAACAATGTTGGTTTTCCCCAACTTTGAAACACAGGCGCCTCCCATGATGCTGGTGAGAAGTTTGAAACTTCTTCCACTAAACGCTCTGGTGTTATGTCTCGTTTTCTCGCAACATTCCCATACACACGACCATTCAGGTGATTAATTGGTGGTATAAGGTGAAATGTTTTCCGTCAGAAAACCATATTCGTCCAATCGATTGTCCCTCACATCTGTCGAGCCAATTCTGAGCACAAGTTACGCGTTTGGATTCAATCCGTTAGTGATTGAACAGATTACTGTCTATAAGAAAGTAGGTCCAAATCGTTTTTTGCAATATTCCTAACGGTGCCACGGGAAATACCAGTTTCTTTTTCGATTTCCCTCGGAGAGAGATGAGTTCCGGGCTGATCTTCTTGACTCAAGATGTAACTTCCAACTAAGTCGATGTTATCCTCCATTCTGGCACTCCGAGGTCGCCCACTTCCTTCACGTCTATCGACACCACCAGTCTCGTCAAATTTGCGCATTATGTGACGTCCTTCCCGGTGACCTTTGGTAGTCGGTGGCTGCCTTGGTGACCCCTTCTATCGAACCGTTCGTGGGTGGGTGTTAACGATATTAATAATACATGCCTGGGAGCGTGGACAATTACATTTTAATGTCCTTCCTCGCAAGGTTACTCACTCCAGCTAAGTAAAATTCGTTTTACCTTTACCTTATGTTCCCTTTAATTTATATTATTTTTTAGATACAAACTGTATCTTGTATCTCTATCTTGAATAAAAATCTAAAAGCGCTTTATATCTTGTATCTTTGATACAATTTTATCCGTATCTTTTATCTTTGATACAATTTTATCCGTATCTTTTATCTTTGATACAATTTTATCCGTATCTTGTATCTTAAAATGATATATTTGATACAAGATATATATTTAACGAATCTCAATCGCCGTCGTGATTTTTGGAGTATTTTTATCGTTGAGGATTAACTTATCAAAGTCTTTGTTTACATATCAAAAGTAATTTTAGATATGTCAGTTAAACTATAATGATTTAAACCAAGGTTTCCCACCCATCCTTTTTAGGTCGACATACAACTTTTTGCTACCACGCGTTTCTAACTACCAACATTTAAACGACTGAAAAGTTCCTATTTTCCTTATTATTTCTCGACTCCACACTTAAACTGATCAGAGAAGTATCTTGTATCGAGAAAAGTATCTTAACATACGTATCTTACATCGCCGTATCTTGCCCGTTTTTTAAAAGGTATTTTGTATCTTGTATCTTTGATACACAATAAACTAGTATCTTGTATTTTGTATCTAAGATACATTTCTTAAGGTATCTTGTCCTCTTCGCCCTTAATAATATAAAATATTGAATTAAATTTGTCATTTTCAATATTAATTTAAAAGTATGCCTTTCTCAACCAACTTGCGGTCTCTACAAGTATAAAAACAGTATTTTTTAATAGAACTGTGTATATCAGAGACAATAAATGACATAGGAAACAGAGATAAAACCTGTCATTCCTGATAAATGTGTACAGCAAAGAAATCACATTTTAAATATTGACATAATTTTGATACTTCTGCTGAACGAGAAGAGGAAGAGAAGCAGTTAAAAATAAAAAATTTTGTTTGCGGGATTTTACCGAAGCAAATGTACAGAGTTTAGAAAGAGTTACAAGCTAACAAAGACATTAAGATTCACTTAACCTAACCTAGCTCAAGAAATAAGGGACAAAAAAAAAAGCCATTGAAAATAAAGAATATTGAAAACTTATACCGTGTTTATTATTGTTTATGTTTATAGACGTGTAAAGCTTTCACGCGGGAATGGTAGTAATAAGAAAGTATAGAACAGTCAAGGTTCTCCCTCCTCTGCTATCCACTGCTGACAGACAACAGTCGTGAAAGAAGATTTATAGGAAAGTAGAAAAAAGTATAATGAAGAGGAGAGCTCACGCACGATACATACGCTTCTTATCTCGCGTACCCAATTACGCATTAGACGACAATGTAAAATAAAGGATAGCGTGAAACACTAAACACCTTAATCTAATCTTCACCATACATTTTTAAAGAAATTTTTCATTTATTGTTGAGTGCGGGATTCATCCCGGGATGACGTCCTTTCACCCGGTGACCCCGAACGTTGTTGGCCTACCGCTCTATTACAATCATAAATACCGGCGACGTCTTGAAAAAACTCTGACAAATTTGTTAAACAAGATTATTTTTATGCAATCATTGCTGACTTTGTTTTATAAGAGTACAGTTTTGCTTTGAAGATGTTCGACTATACCATTTCGAATAACTGATTCAAAAAGCTTTCCAAAAGAGAATTTAGACTAATGAGCCTATAATTTCCCGCTTGTTGCTTATCTCCTTTTTTGAAAACTGGAGTTACATTTTGGCTAATTTAAAATCCACAGGAATAATTCCCCGCGGTAAAGATTTGTTAAAAATTTGAACTAAAGGATCTAGTATTTAATTCTTTGGATCACTTTAACATATTGCTTCCCAAAGCATTCGGGAAGCAATATGTTAAAGTGATCCCTCCTGGGAAGCAATATGTTAAAGTGATTAACACTGGGAAGCAATATGTTTAAAAGAGAAAGGTTGGTTGGTTAGAAAGAGGTTGGTAATCTAGATTCTAGGAGATAACCTACCGACCGTAAACAAAGCTATAAATGCCCTAATCGGGCATTCTTTATATATTTAATGTAGGTTAACTTAATGCCCGGTTAGGTCAACTGAATGTCCGGTTAGGTCAACTGTACGCCCTTGATGATTGGTTAGGTTAAGTCGTGATATTTTCGTTAGTTTTAACGAAAATATCACAACTTAACCTAACCAATCGTCAAGGGCGTACAATTGACGTCACCGGGCATTCAGTTGACCTAACCGGGCATTCAGTTAACCTACATTAAATATATAAAGAAAATGAAAGGATGCAAAAAGGCGCTAGTCACCTCTTGTGGCAAATGATGTGGCGTGACCGATTCTTCGGAAATCCATTTTTTACTTTGTGTGACCATATAGCGCAACAATTCTAATAAATTTACTTTCAATCTAATATTTTAACACGTTATGATTTACTTTTTATGCCTTTACTTTATTAAAGCGAACATTTTTTATCGTACTCCTTATCCTAAATATTGGGAAGCAATATGTTAAAATGATTAACACTGGAAAACAATATGTTAAAGTGATATACACTGGGAAGCAATATGTTAAAGAGAGGTTCCTGGGAAGTAGTATGTTAAAGTGATCCAATTCTTTAACTCTTTTTGACACATTGGTTAAAAAAGGTCAAAACCTGGTGATTTATTAATGTTTAACTTATCCATATAGTGAGTATTCTCTTCAGTGTAAACAGTTACGGTATGTCAGTAAGCAATGAAACCCAATTTACGTCACTGAACATATTACTAGCCTCCGGAATGAAAGATGCATACTTGCCAACCCTACCGCTTTAGACAGTAGCTACCAATTTTCACAATTATCAATAGGAGCAACGCGCAAATAATATCAAACCTTTTATGCTCCAAATGCATTAGAGTGCATCATTTAAGGCTAGATTTTAAAAAATTTCCCAGTGGGAAGGAGGGCATGCTCCCGCACCCCCAGAGATGGGCAGTATCTTGTATCTTAAGATACAAAAAGTATCTTAAGATACAAGATACGTATCTTAGATACTTTATTTTTGGAGGATCTTGAGAAGTATCTAAGATACATTTTGTCATGTTGCTTGTATCCCGGGATACACTTTCAAAGATACTTTCATAAGATACTTTTAAATAGAGACGCTAATAACTATTCATGAAATATGATCATATCTGACGCACGTTGAAGCAGGCCGGCGATTGCTGTTACATGTTTGTACATGAATACTACCGTTGCGCTGCGCGCACAGTCTCGGCACAGACGTACTCAGGTTTCATCTTGTATCCCGCGGTTTTAACATGTTTTAACATGATTAAAAATCAGGAATTATACATATATTTGCTTATTCCTGCAAATATATTTATTATGAGGAAAACTTTATTTTTTCTTCGTGAGTAGGTAACTGAGCATACCTGTATTAACAATTTATTTGAAATACATAAATTGAAAAAGTGTGGTTTATTTTATTTTTCCATACCTAAAAATTTTCAGGATTATTTATACATATTTACTTTGTGTTTTCCTTTTAGTTATATCACTATATGAATACTGAGATATGAAGTACCATTGATTTGGCATTTATTTATATCCAGAAAATATAATAATAAACAATTGAATGAGACAACTCGTGCGCTCATGGCTCACCAGGTGAAACTAAACTCAAATAATTATTCTTTCAAAAGTATCTTGTATCTTAAAAATGTATCTTGTATCTGTATCTTGAAGATACAGTTTTTTCGAGTATCTTGTATCTGTATCTCAGATACATTTTTGTTGGGTATCTTGTATCTGTATCTCAGATACAATTTCCAAGTATCTTGCCCATCTTTGCGCACCCCCTGGCATTGATTATAAATCCTACCGCTTTTGCTTTTCAAAATGTTGGCAAGTATGAAGATGTATCCTCAACTGCAAAAACTGATGTAAAAAAGTTATTTATTAAGTTACCAGCTGAGTGTACCAGTGGCCCAATAATAATTTGTTTATGATGTCACTGAACCGGAGAGACTGACTCAGTATGATCTCACGCTCAGCTGACAGAGAAGAAGCGAGTGTATTCAGTCGATCTTAGCTCTGGTAATATTTATAAATAATATTTATCGAGAATAATATTTAGGAATTTTTTAGCCTTTTTTTTAATCGAAAATAATATTAAGAAATAATACTTGTCTAAAATAAAATATAGAAATAATATTTATCTTGGATAATATTTTTAGAAATATTTATCGAAAAATAATATCTTAAATATTTTGGGGGTCGCCCTTGTCTTGAGGCTTTACGCCAGGGTGTACTTGGCGTAATGGGTAATCCGGCCGTATTAAGCGGTGAGGCTCTGGTTCGCTCCCGCCTGCTGGCTCCTGGGTTGGGTTGAATTGGTCGCTTACTCCGTTAATAATCGGGCTAAAGGTGGCCGTTGGGGCATATTCACCCCTAGGGTGTCTGAAAAATATCTCTTCTCATTGGAAACTTCATTAGTTAATTACATCAACGTGATTTCAACAAAATGGAGATCATTTTGAACATTCATGATATCGTAAATAAATGTTTTTCTCATCGGGTTATGAGTTTCAATGTATTTCTCATTGGGTTCACGCTTTTCTCACACTGTAGATTGCATTTCAATCTGTTGGGATGCTAGTTTACATATATACATGCAAATTATAATTATATGAAATTTGGTAAACGTAACATATTTTTCCTAACATTCGTTTATCACATTTTGCATCGCTCTATATACACATTACTTCACATTTTCAGGTTAAAATTTGGTAATTTTTTAAAAGTTATATATATATATATATATATTACCTTAATCTATACTAAAAATATGTTGACTGGAATTAAGTTACAAGAAAACAATTTCATATGCCACGATCAACGAAAACCTTTGACCTTTGACCTTTGCCTACCGACCTTTGTTTAGCACAGTAAGTGATTTTAGTGTAATTTGAAATGAAGTATAAATTCCATTTCATAACAGAGCGAAGATTGAGATTTGTGAAGAAAACTAAAAAAAAAACCAACAACTTTCATTTAAACTTTGTATTCCACTGACAATTATGGTTCCAAATGTTTATCTCCCTTTCGTATTTCGTAATTCATGACACTGTTGTTGCATTAAAGAGAATATGCATCGCTGATACCCCCATTTCATAATAAATTCAGACCTTTACTAACTCCTCCATTTAGGTCAGAAATCAGTTTTATCGCTATATTGTTATACGACTGCGTATAAATTATTACAAAACGGGGACAGATTCCCGGCCTAGTTTACAACCCGTGAATAGTAACGATGTTCGCGGGGTTGTTTAACTCCCTCCGTAACGTCAAAGGAACCGCACTATCTAAGGGTCACAACATCATCCGAACGAGGCAGACGATCACCCACCCAACTACTGAATAGACCTAACGGCGCTTAACCTCGCTGATCTAATGGGAAGCGGTGTTGCGACTTATCCACGACGTATAACCCTCAAATCCATAGAAAAAGATGAGAGATGAAGGAAAGAGGGTGTCGCTTTCGACCTAAAAAAAAGATCACTCGATGGAATTCCTCTTCAGACACGTAATTTTACGCTGAAATACGAATGAAATATCGCTTCTTTAAAGCATCATTCATCGGAAGGTGACCCTCTTTCACGTTAAAGATCATTTTTTTTAACGGATAGAATTTTATCCGTTTTTTAACGCTTGCTAATTGAAGTTAACGAACGTTTTCAGAAACCAATGAATTTAAGGAATGTGACGTTTATTCAGTAAAGCGATAAAATCATTTAATAATTATATTTAAACGTGCATTTAAATAGTTATGATAATACGTCTCCAATACACAATATCTGTATATGCACGCGGTTGTGTATATTAACAAGTCGGTCGTTCAAGGTCAGTAATTGCAACCATCAGGCGATTACTATAACCCATGGAAACGAACTCGAAATAATAAAAACGCTGACATTATATATATATATATATATATATATATATATATTATATATATAATATATAATATATATATATATATATAATATATATATATAATATATATATATATATATATATATATATATATATATATATGGGATGAATTTCACAATAAAACACGTGAAATGAATGAATGCTGCAAACCCACAAGGAAAAAGAAAACGATTCCAAGGCCTTTCGTAGCTTTGAATACACGAAAGGCCTTGGAATCGTTTTTCTTTTTCCTTGTGGGTTTGCAGCATATATATATATATATATATATATATATATATATAATAATAATTCATTACTAATATTATTATGTAATTAAATTAAAAATTTACAATTATTTAACTCTTTTATAACTCTTAAATTATAATATAGATATTATATTATAGTATTATATTATAATATTATAATATATATTCAAAATAATAAATGAATAAGACTTTGAGATGCAACAATGTTGTTTTCATCTTAGACAAAAGTATTGTTTGCTTTTGTTTCTTACTTTATTTGTTTGTTTAACACTCTGTAAAGCCTTTCATGCAAATTTAATTCAACAAGTTGCTAAAGTATTTTAGTGCTTCCAGTTTTTGGTTATGATCATTTCTCGATTTTTTGTATATAATATACAAAAAGGGTTACTCGGGAAATATTACATTTTTTGAGGAATCTCAAAAAATACAACATTCGAAAAAGCGCGAAAACATATCAAACGCAATAATATACGAATTTGGAGAGAATTAAGACTGTCAAAATGTTCTAATCTAGGAAACATTTTCATTAATTATAATATTTTTCCTGATGGAAACTAATAAAGAAAGTAGGCGTGGATCTTGGTATCGTGGGCGGCGGTATTTGGTGAAAAGAGAAAGGAGAATAAATTGATATTACATTGAGACTCGTAATTAAGTTAGTTTTAAAATTTCTTATAACAATAAGGGATGAACAGATTTCTGAAACTAAAGAATCTCATCACTGTTCGAAAACATGTGAGGAATCTAAAGCGCGCGAGGACTCCGTGTGGCGTCTCTCTTAATTCTGCAACAGGCGATTCTGTATCCAATTATGGGAATCAATCTGTGGCAGCGTCGTAAGGCGAATCTTCATGTTGACTGCAACAGGGGTGAAGTGTGGGAGGATTTATACGAGGGACAGGTTTGGAGCTTCTCTTCTATGCAATACCATTCACGATGGTCACTCACAGAACTCTTTCCATTCACTAGATACTAACTAGAGTAACCCCGTTAAGAAACTCTCTCTCGCTCTCTCTCTCTCTCTCTCTCTCTAATATTTCTTGTAACAAAATAACACTTGAAAAAAAAATATATATATACACTGTGTATAAGTACTAAATAAAAATAAAATTTACATTTACTTAATTAATGTTATTTACTTTAAAATTAATAAATTTGAACCAATATTGGTTTTCGATTTTGTGACGTCATAACTAAGAGGTATGGATTGGTTTGGTGAAATTATTGTCAGCTATAAAACCAATAAATAATTCCAAAAATATTGGCATAATTCTTTAATAAATGGGTTGGTTCATTATATATATATATATATATATATATATATATATATATATATATATATATATATATATATATATAACTTAAATGATAGAACACTGGACAAAGTACAAATAAATTACAGCAAATGGCATAATTTACAAAGACACACTAGTATTCAATATTTCGTGTGATTTCTTCGAGTACGAATGATGGACTTGCATCTCAAACGCATTGAATCAAACAGAACTTGTACGGTAGCTTTTGTATAGGAATTGTTTGCCATTTAAAATGGACAATACACCAGAGATCCTGTTCGTTCGTTGGCTTCACTTTTGAGACATCATTTTCGGTTGTTTTCACAAATACCATGGGGTTCAGATCGGGACTTTGTGGTGGAAACTTCAACACTTGGCTCCTTCCATTATGTTCCTGTCTCTCCAAATAAGCCTTACTGGGTATTTCAGTATTGTGGGGGTCGTTGTTTTGCTGGAAGTTCCAATGAAACGAATTTCACTCAGCAGTGTATAATAAACCCAAATTATGTTGCGAACTCCCATAAAATTTTAAGAGATCACCCAATCCAGTTGAAATGAAACAACTTCAAACCAGAACAGAACTACCCCGTCTCTCAATATTACGAATAGAATTAGACTGAAATTTTGTCATGACTACGTTGTCTCACAAACGTACGCCTTTCATTTCTAAAAAGTTCAGATTTGGTCTAATTATTAAATAGGATGTTTTTCCATTCATTATGCCAGTTTGGACGTTACTTTGCAAACTCAAGCGCCTTTTTGGTATTCACATCACTAATATACGGCTTTCCGAGAGCAGCTTTTCCTCGCAGCCCACCTTTTCAAACCTGCCTTTCACAGTGGACGTGCTTACAGCGATTCCTTGGTCCTGAATGCTGGCACATATTTCTGGAGCTGCGTTAAAGCGATTTGTTGAGGAGTCTTTGAGTAATGCGATCCTGTTCCGCAATAGTTAGTCTAGTCTGACCTTGTCTGCTACGAGCTGCCAAAATTCCATTTTCCCTTACCCGTTCTTGGGTTTTATGAATATCAGACATTTTCCAAGATATGGAAAGAACAAGGGTCATAAATCAACTGATGTTTTATTATCTCTCAACATTTATGACATCGTTTTAACATTAAAACAAAAAAGTAGGAGAATAAATTCGACGTACCAATATAAGGATTTTACCAAACTTAGATAATTGGTGAAACTATAGATTGCTCAAGAGACACTCGAACAGTGCTCCACATCATATAGATGTTAATAGATTTTAATGCAGATATAACTAGTTCTGTGGGACATAAAACATTTTCCTTCAAAATATAAATGTAGTGAATGTAAACAATATGACATTCTATTAGTGTGTTCCATTTGTCGCAGCTATATACATTTCTGAGCATGAAAGACAAACTGGAGTGAAACTCGTGATGGATAGTATATATATATATATATATATATATATATATATATATATATATATATATATATATATATATATAGATTGGTTCTCTGTTATTTAATTAATTTTCAGGGAAAATAAAATTTTCTAAATGTTTTTTTAGACACGATGAAAATGCTTACATTTTTCGTGGTTTGAAATGGTATTCTGATGTGTACATGAAGTAATAAAATTTCAAATCACAGAATTTAGAAAAAAAGGAGAGAGGAGAGAGAGAGAGAGAGAGAGAGAGAGAGAGAGAGAGAGAGAGAGAAAAAACGAATGCTAGAAAGAAAAAGGGAGACTAGAGTGAGTGAGGGAGAGAGAGAAAGAGAGAGAGAGAAATAGATCAATACACGATGAGAAATTGTGTCGGCGAGGAGAGAGAGAGAGAGAGAGAGAGAGAGAGAGAGAGAGAGAGAGAGAGAGAGTACTCTCTCTCTCTCTCTCAAGAAGAAAGAAAGAGAGAAAATGCGAGTGAGATTAGAGATAAAAAGATTCCTGAAAGAAAATTTTGTCATCGAAGACGCTATAGACGAATGAGTCGAAGGAACGGCTTAGAGAAAGTAAGAAAGAACGTGTAGGGAAATGAAGTAATGAGAGAAAGGGATGGAAAGTGAAAGAAAGAAGGAAATGAGAGAGAGAGAGGGAGAAAGAGGGAGAGAGAGAGAGAGAGAGAGAGAGAGGTGAGAGGAGAACGAGTGAGAGCGGTGCGCAACCGCGTCTCAGGGATCAATATGAGCTCCATCCGAATAGCGAAGATAAACGGGGGTCTTTCGGGTTCTTTCGGGGGAGTATCGAAGGGGGGCCGCTGCCCCCTCCGTCGTGAGGCCCCAGCATCGCCTCCACAGTATCCGCGTTGACGGAGTGGCGATAACAACATCCAAACTCAAGCGCGTGCAATCGCTTTGTTGTTGTCGTTTGTGCAGTTGTTGCGTGCATTTGCGTGCAAGGCGGGATCCATGTTGACACGATCCCCAGGACCCCTGGGGTAAATCTCCCCTTGGGGTAATTGGCCCCCCCTCACGGTGCCATGAAGACAAGGGAGTGCCTGAATCGGGCAACGCGGGGCACACCTGGAACCGACTTGGATCAAAGGATCCAGAGGTAAGGTTAGGTTTAATTTTGAATTTAATTTCTCAGGATAAGTTAACTACGGATAGCTAAGTTCGATTATAAGCGTATTCAAATCACGTGATTATGTTAAAGGTTAAGTTAAGCCGCGAGCTGAAGCTATATATATATATATATATATATATAGATATATTATATATATATACTATATATATATATATATATAGCGAGGTTAGGTCAAATTAGGCGAGAATTAAATTATACAGGTTAAATTAATAAGTTACGCTAAAATGAGGTTTGGTTAAATTTTAAAATTCGATAAAAATTTGAATTAAGATTATATTTACTATTAATATAAACTACGTCATCGAGGTTAAAATGACCGAAAATCGAGAATTTAATCGAAGACAAACAATATTTTTAAGTTTTAAAATGTGAATACGTTTGGAAGTCATTTTTCGTTTTTTTTGGGGGGGGGGGGGGGGGGGGGGAGCAGAAGAAAACGAAAAAGAGAGTAAATGATTTTTGAAATGTGGTTCTGAGACACCTCGACAGCTAAACAAAAGGGAATATCTCTCTTTCTCTTTTTCATTTGTTGGTTGTGTTTTAAATAGGGTAGTTAAATATTAATACTTTCATAATATATATATATATATATATATATATATATATCTATATATATATATATATATATGGGATGAATTTCACAATTAAACACGTGAAATGAATGAATGATGCAAAGCCACAAGAAAAAGAAAAAATGATTCCAAGGCCTTTCGTGTATTCAGAAGTACACCTCGTCAGGGAATGACGAGGTTACCCATTACCCAGGGTGGTATATTACCCAGTAATATATATACTCTATATATAATATTATATATATATTACTGGGTAAATGATTTGGTCGTATAAATAATTAACCAATTAAAATGGATTTCCTTAACGCCTTATGCATTAATTAATATCAGTAATAAGAATCAATTATTGATAATTTTTAATTAAAATTACTGCGACTGAACTTCATATTCAAAATGTTAATTTAAATCAAGTGTTTGATCAAGGGAAACTCCTGAAAATACTAAAAAAGAACAAGATACAGTAAGAAAGTGACACTCTCTCTCTCTTCTCTCTCTCTCTCTCTCTCTCTCTCTCTCTCTCTCTCTCTTCTCTCTCTCTCTCTCTTCTCCTCTCTTCCTCTCTCTCTCTCTCTCTCTCTATCTATATATATATATATATATATATATCAGTGAATAGACATTCCATTAAGTTTAATGCTTGAGGGAATGGTAAGATAACATTTTGTTAAAGAAAATGCTTTCCTGTCCATTAGTATTGCACAAATTGATTCAAGAACCGAACGAAAATCAGTGATTTAAAATTAAAATCTCTCTTCATTATTATTATTATTATTAGTAGTAGTAGTAGTAGTAGTCACAATGACCTTATGGGATCAATTCTGTAAAGTAAGACTTTCTCGCAAAATTCGCATGGATAACTAGGGATAGTTTCTGTAAGAATATAGAATATAGAATATATATAAATAATATGGTGTGTGTGTGTGTGTGTGTGTGTGTGTGGTGTAAGAACGAAATATTGGAGTTGCTTCATTGTTTCAAATCAAGTATAAGACGATTTCTCGATTTTATAACCTATAATAAATAGGTCATTCGCACGCAAATTTTATTTTCACATTAAAATTTTAGCGATAATAACGAAAATTAAAAACGGTTTCCGTGGCACGTTTTATAAAAGATTATCAAACACGTTTTGACACTTTACGTACAATGCTCGAATAGAAGTAATGCGATACCGATATATATATATAATATATATATATTATATATATATAATATAATATATATATATATATATATGATGCCAAAGTCAAAGAGCTTTTCGAAAATTTGACGAGCTATATATATATATATATATATAATATATATATTTCCACGAGAGAAAGTAGTGGAAAGTCGCGGAAAAGTCGATGGAAATTGATGAAAGTCGTGAATAGATCTTGTAAAGTCGAGGAACGTCATACTAAAAGAATGAAGAACCGATGATAGAAAACTATATTGGATCTTAATGCTATTTGTTGTCTGTTGGCTTTATCTTCTCTTCGCGTCTTATATTGCTTTGCGAGGGAACATTCCACGCTCCGAAAACACTTCGACACTCTCATCAAACATTATAAAACTCAAACGAAAGTAGAAATTTCTCTACTGTTCACTGATCAGAGTAATTCATTAGTAGGGAAAATTGGTAAATAAACCAAGCGGATAGGTTCACAAACTAGTAAAGAAATAGATAAATAATAACGAGTATATATACGTATAATATATTATCAATTTTGGATATTTTTTCTTTTTAAATCTTGTTTGACCTTCACTCGCGGCTTTAAAGATACTTAAGCTGGCGTTCCTATTAGAAAAAGGCAAGAACTGTTCCTCTTTAGTGGCTCTTCTCGCAAATTTAAACAAAGAACTACAGACCAGTCTCCGTTCTTCCGACGGGAAACATGTACGAGGCTTTGAACTCATTTGAGTCACCTACAGCCGCCAACAGTAATGTTTATTTTATCACGTTTTTTTGTAAATGCCTTTAAAAAAAATATGTTAAAATTAATAACTAAAAGGAAATATTGTTATTCAAAGAGTGAAAATGCATTCTAATTAGGAATGAATTAAGGCTTTACTAATACCGTTCCATAACTTATAATATGCGAACAGAAAGATAAAAAGGATTCTAATCATACAGCTTATCTACGGACATTCCTTCGCGTTAAATAATTCTATTAGTGCCAGTAAATATAATCCACCTTACGTAGAAGAATTTGCCTTCAGTTTATCATATAAGCTCTGGATTATAAAGTTTGACCCCATTTACTTGATCACACACACACACACACACACACAGTTAACATAGTTAAATATGGGTTGTAAATTCCATAGAATTATGCGTTTGTTTTCAATAACTCAAAGCCGCCAAAGACAACAGAAGATGATTATACTGTATATATATATGGGTGTGCATGTTAATAGATTAAGTCGTCGTAGGCAGGAAAAAGTTACTATTTTTCATGAAAGCATCGCTCCGCCTACACATCCATTCAAGGTGCGGACAGCTTGCATAATAATCATTGCCAAGCGCATACAGTACAAGGTCAACGTACTAACGAGACTTCTGTACGTGGTTCATCACCTCTGGAAACAACACTGCTTGCATTATCACAAAAGAGCGGTCAAATCCAGTATCATTTCGTTGCTCACGTCGTTGATTTGCATTGTAGACATTCCTGGTTTTATTATCATAGTTCGGGTGCATGATTCATCTGCAGCAAGAGCTCCGCGAGTTTCTGTTTCCTCTCCAAGGCAACACAAAATACATCCGTTCTAATCACATATTATCTCAGGTTTGTTGTACATAAAACGGACCAACAATTCAGAACTGTATTTTCAAACCTTACGTTCATTCACATATACTATATATATATTATATATAATATATATATATATATATATATATATATATATATATATATATATATATATATATATATATAATATATATATATATATATATATACTGCGCAATATTCTAGTAGGGACGTTGGCACACTTCACTTCTTTTGATTGTTCACGTTTAGGTGTTCAGTGATGTGTAGCCGTGACTTTGCCTTCCAAGTCCACACTTGGTTGCATTAAACACACTGCTAACTAGAATGTGGCGCAATGTCTTTACAGATTATGTAAGACAACTGACAAATGTAAACGGCTTCACGGTCTGTAGTTTCAATATACATACTGAATTAATAAATATGCCATATGGAGCCGAACATATATATATAATAAGAGCTTCTGAAATATATTAATGTTTAATATCGATACGAGCTGATAGTAACTAAAATATGTATAATTTTCATATGGAAATAAAGATATAATAAATTAGGGTGATGGTTTATTTACCTACATTAGCGATTCCTTCAAGAAAGTTTTGCGCAAATGGAAATTGAGACAGTCCGTAAAGTTTTAATGTATATGAGATATTATTTCAATTAATTATTCACACACACACACACACACACAACACACACACACACACACACACACATACATATATATATATATATATATATATATATATAAAGCAAAGAACCACAGGGAAAAGGAAACACGAAGTCCGAGCGCTTTCGTGATATATTCACATCTTCAGGGATAAGAATATCTATTTCTTTCTTGTCCCTGAAGATGTGAATATATCATGAAAGCGCTCGGACTTCGTGTTTCCTTTTCCTTTTCCCTGTGGTTCTTTGCTTATTAAAAAGATCACGTGTGCTCTGTGATTCATTGCATATATATAATATATATATATACAAAGGTGGGCACCCGGGCCTAAAAAAGAACCGACGGTCCCGGTCCTTGCCTCAAACTGGACCGACGGTCCCGGTCACGGTCCTTTCTTAAGATAGGACTAGGAACGACTCGGTCCTCGGTCCATCCCGTCCTTGATGCATGGTCGAACTGGTTCTGGACGTGAGGGTGGCGCCTGGAGACATGTCGCTTGAGGTTGTTGGCTCTTGTTGCTTGTCGAGAGGAGTTCTTGTTCGGCAGGCACAGCAAGCACTTGTACTCAGGTTCTGCTCACACCTTGGGGCCCATTTATTCAAAGTATTGTCCAGGTACGGCCAGGGATTGCGGGTTCAGTTCTTCCGCTAGGAGCTCCAGTTGCTTGACTTGAAGTTGAAGCACTAACATCAGTAGATTATTCGTTTCCTCCAGGTTGTGAAACAAGTTTCAGTTCAGTCTCAGTCTCTTTCTGAGTCTTCTGGAGGAAACGATCCATCTTCTTTAGAACTTCAAATAATCACTAAACACACTAAAATCACTAAAAAAAGACCGTCCGGAATTGCTTAAAAATGGACCGTCGCTCCTCATTTCGGTCCTCACTGAGAAAAGGACCGACTTTCCCGCTCACGGTCCTTAAAAAGGACCGAGTTCCTGGAGTTCGGTCCTTTTGGAACTCGGTCCTGCCCACCTTTGTATATATATATATATATATATGGACCTAGACAGGAGAGGGACTACGGAGGCTTCAGCCCCTCCCGAAATAAAATCATAGGTTTGATATTCCTATAATTTTTTTAAAATTATAAGTAAGTACGCCATACCAAATACCTTCAGCACATGTTTAATTATTGTAATACATTTATGAATGTGTTTTTCTCATTTACACACTTTTAATATACCGTGTGTGTGTGTGTGTGTGTGTGTGTCCCTCCCGAAAAGAAATTCTGACCGCCTCTATATATATAATATATATATATATATATATATAATTATATTATATATATATATATATATATATATATATATATATATGGTGTGTGGTGTGTTTATACTGAGGTGCTGTACAAAATATATTATTCTGAAGTAATTTACTTGTACATATGCTCAGATATGTAGTTACACACGTGATTACATTTAATCTTTCAAATACATAAATATGAGAGTAAAATTATTGGAACTAATCTCTCATGCCTTCACCGTCACATGAAATAATCCGGATTTAATTCTTAAATTTTTTAAATTACAGTAGAGCGAAAAATTTTCAGATTATTTCGATTTTGATATTTGGGTCTGGGCACAGAATTTGATGCTAAAACCGTTTTATTGTTTCATGATCGGATATAATTTTGGGATCTACTTTTGTTTTTTTTTAAATAATTTCAAACTTGTATTATTATTATTATTATTATTATTATTATTATTGCAGGGAGTATTCTGAGATAAAACTACAGTAATGCCTTAAAAAACTGGAATTTTCTTTCATTTAGCAAAATACTAAAGGCTCTATTGCTTCCGAAATAACAGTGGTAAAATCCCAGATTAAACTTTGTTTATTTTTAGAAGTACATTTTACGAGTAACTTCACTAAAATTTGTCCTTTTTTTCATATTCTTTATCATTTTTCAACAAAAAAAAACTACTAAAAATGCTTAAAAACTCGAAGGAAGTCGAAAGTTTTAAGAACAATTTTTAGAGAGATAGAATTTGAAACATGGATTCATTTACCAGTTGTAATTATTAGTCATATTTTTAAAGGGGACTTTGAAACGTAATTTTTTTGCTAAGAACACGTTTAAAAATGTCTTAACTCGTAACGTAACGTCCAATTTTTTTAATACTGTAAGAAAAATATTTTTCTCCTTAGTCAGATTTTAATTTTAACTCAAATGTTCTTAATATTCCCAAACTTTGCTGCGTATGTATAAGTTGGCTCGCGACTAAATTAACACGGAAATTAAATATTCAAACTTTGGCAAGTAAATTTTAGTATAGCCAATTCTCTGAATATCTGCGCATGTACTCTGCGCATGATTCCGCTCATACTTCAGTTTTTCTGCGCATATAATTCTCTTCACTGTTTGGTCTTACTGCGCATAGACACTGCGCATGATTCTCTCAAATTCTTTGTTTTTTCTGCGCATCTACGGGGCGCATGGCTCTCTTCACGCTTTGGTCTTACTGCGCATATACGCAGCGCATGATTCTTTTCACTCTTTGGCCTTTCTGCGCGTGTACTCCGAGCATTACGCCAGGGATTAATTTTTCTTTAATTAAGAATTCTCTGATCAGATACGTCAATTAACCATGTGACGTAATTGTTTGAAAGTTTTCTCAAGTGTCCGCTGAAGCGAGAGTTATCTGAATATATGTATATAAAAAATTAAAATTTAGGTTTAAAATTAAAATTGAATGTTTAATGTATTTAAAAAAATATGTTTAACAAAAATTATGTGGAAATAGTTGATAAAAACTGAAGATCGAAGAAAATTATTTTTTTTGTTTGTTTCTGTGATTATTCTGTCCTCAGTTATTCAATCCAACATTAAACTTCTCACCATACTACGTTGCTGTTTTATTTAGAAGGTTTGCTCACGCTGCGTTCGTAGATGTGCAGACATATGCCGATTGAGCGTCTCAGTGCCTTTAGCTGGACGAAAGAGACGTGAAGCGGATCAACCAACCTCTGCCAATGGAATTTGCATATACTCTTACACTTTAACTGATCCAGCTATCGTTTATTTTTAATAGTAGATACTTGTTTTAACTTTATGCTTACTTCTCAGTTGTTTGTCACATTTCAATTTCAATGTGAGGTTTAGGCACCATTTCTTGGGTTCATTTAAGCTACCTTGTACACAAATAACTTACTGACAGTGAAATGAGCGTGAATGGAACACACTTTGTTAGACTTATTTAGAATTATTTTTAAAATTCATGTTAAAAATCTACCCATACAGTATTACATAGCATATAGATATATATATATATATATATATATATATATAACAACTCAGAATGGTCCCCTGAGACACTTATATGTTAAACACAGACCGTGCATGGAACAAGGAACTCTTCTGGAAATTACATCCACTATAGTTCGAATAAGTAATGATAAATGACAAATATTATAGTTTTTTTCTTTTTCATTATGGAAAGCCCAACGTGGGCACCGGGTTACTCGCAAAGAGGCTCCAAAATATAGCTTCCCTCACCAGCTATCTGCAAACCAGATAGGATCCAGCTTTGGGACAGGATCTAGGGTTTACAGCTTATACCTAGCCTACTGAATATAGTAGGCTAGGTGTAAGCTGTAAAACCTACTGAATATAGTAGGCCAGGTGTAAGCTGTAAACCCTAGATCCTGTCCCAAAGCTGGATCCTATCTGCTTTGCAGATAGCTGGTGAGGGAAGCTATATTTTGGGGCCTCTTTGCGAGTAACTCGGTGCCCACGTTGGGCTTTCCATCATGAAAAAGAAAAAACTATAGTATTTGTCATTTATCATTACTTATTCGAACTATAGTGGATGTAATTTCCCAAAAGAGTTCCTTGTTCCATGCACGGTCTGTGTTTAATATATATATATATATATATGCAAATAACTGCAATGACCGCGCAGTATATAAATGAATAGAAACGACATAAGTATTAAGGAACGTTTCTGCACACGAGGAGGAGAGATAACGAAATAATGAAAAATGAGGCGAACCGCCTGGGAAACGAACCCAGGGCCTTCCAATTGCCGGTCGGACGCTCTCGTGTGCAGAAACGTTCCTTAATACTTATGTCGTTTCTATTCATATATATATATATATATATATATATATATATATATAATATATTATATATATATTATGATAAATGGGTTTCACTTTAGCTTTTTGGTTAACCCATTAGTGCCCATTGGTAGAATTTCCTACCGTCAAAATTGTTTGTCATTATTGCATCACTTTTTCTCGTATTCACGTGATCTTCGGTACGAGTCATTAATATGACTCAATGACTCATACCGAAGATCACGTGACTACAAGGAAAAGTGATGCAATAATGACAAACAATTTTGGCTGTAGGAAATTCTACCAATGCTCACTAATGGGTTAATATAAATCTGAAGATTTCTCGTAGTAATTTATTATTGCAACTTTTGAAACTTACAATTTTCGTTCATTAATTAGTTATAATCGTGAATGTTGCTGTCCTCTCTTAATGTACGATAGTAATAAATCGGTAATATGTTTTCGCGCTTTCATGCGCTTCCAAACTTGTTTTTCTTTTATATATTTATTCCTTATTTTTTGCTTTTTCATATCTCTCTTCTTTCATCCGACCCTTTTGTCAGAAACCAAGTTTAAATTAGACCCGTCATAATAAACCTGTCATGAGGTTTCCGCGACCATGTCTTGAAAAATATGAGGAGAGAGGGTGCGGACTAGTAGATAGATTTTCTAAACCAAGAATCTCATTTTGGTAGAAAGAGAATTGCTTTTCTGTTTGCATCGATAATTTTGTATTCGTTTTTTTTTTGTCAATTACTCCGATACAGTTGGTTCATTCGGAATTAATTCTTCCACCTCAATGCTCCCCTCGAGTAAGGAGACGTTAAATTTAGTGAGATGCACGATTAACCAACCAGCCATCATTATTTTTTTAAACATAATTGTTATTTAAAATTCTTCCAACTTTATATCGAGTTATCTTACATTCCCCCCCTGCCCCCTCACACATACACAGTCTAGGGTGGTCCTTATCCATATGATGAAATTTCAGAACAGAGCAATGTTACGTCTGACCCCGCCAAATGGTTCCTTTTTATGAAAAAGTATCCTATGTGAAATTTGAACAGATGTTAATATTTAGAGGTGGCTCAAAGCCGTCAAAATTTGTACACTCTAGCACTCCTCCAGACATAGGCCAAGTGTGTTGACTGTTTAACCCTTTCACTCACTGGGTAGACAATTGTATAGCTGAAAAATAAACTACACTGATTCTTATATAACCACACATAAAGGCAAATTTCTTTTTTACCCTGTCATAATTCGTGAGCGAAAGGGTTAAGTTATTTGTCTAGGAAATTAAGTATAGTTGTTCCATGACTCCTTTTATTGCATTATTATAAAGAAAGATCATTGTACAAAAATGTAATTACATAATTTCAAAATAGTGTAGAAGGGACACTTGGTTATAACAGAATCGCACATCACGACTTCATCAGCAGTGTTGATTTCTTCGCGTCAGGAAAGTTTGCCCGGCACTGCTCGATAACTTGGAGGGCATAGTGCAGCTGCTCTTCATTTCGAAATCGCCCTGACCGCGTCGCGTCTTGTATCAGGGCAACGCCTCGCTCTGCATGGTCGTTGGTCGTTGCTAAAGAACGGACGATTGCCTGGGCAGCCTTGAAGTCATCCCTGTTATTCCATGTACCAGGGTCTTCGTTAAAGAATGTATCCGGCATGCCTAGCGTCGCGAACAGTTTTCTACTTTCCTTTGACACAAAACTGACGAGCGTTTTTTGTTCCACCGTCGCCAGATCCACGAACGCCCGTTTTGGTGGGTCGTCCTCTCCTTCCTTCTCTGTTGAAATTTTCAGGATGACCTGCTTTGTGGTTGAATCCACCTCTGGATCAAAGAGGCTTAGAAGAATCAAATCCTCCGACAGGTACCATAGGTGGCCGGTCAACTTGCGTGATGTAGCTGCACTGATGTTTCGTTGAGGGTATGTGTGAAGCTACTGAAGAAGTTGGAGATCGTTTCTAGCTGCTGTGGAAGCAAGAGGTGCCAGAAACCAGGCCTTGAGGTAAACCATTGCAAGAAAGATGTTAAAATCTCTCAGTCCCTTAGCTTCCCTCGCTGTCAGATGAAACTGAGACCGGAACATCCAAACTTTGAGGCTGTAAATGGCTTTTTCCATCCAGCGAGAAAGATGCATAGGCCCAGGAGCTCGAAACGTCTTCCCACGTGAAGGTATGCTTCCGAGGAAGATCAGTATAAGGTTGAGTAGCTCGCGATAGTCATCTCGGGGTTGGTGTTCCAACAGCTGCTGCTCACTGAACGCAATGACCTCGTTCCGGACATCGGCGAGCTCTAATGCAGCGAAGTCGTCCGAGAAGGCGCCCTCGTACCTTTCTTGGTCAATGGATGGCCATTGTGCTTGAAACCGCTTGAACAAGAGGATTTCCGGTGCACTGTTGGGGCCCAAGCAAGCTTGAAAGGCGGCGGCCAAGACCAACTCCAGGATATGGTGTCGACAGGCAAAATGCAGAAGACACCGGCCCAGTAGGAGCTCGAGAATTACGCAGGCTCCTGACGATTGACCGGTGTTGGAGTTAGTTGTGTCAAAGCACATGGCACGGATAAAGTTTTCTAGCCCCCACTGGCGAATGGCGTTGTACACAGCTTGGGCCATAGCTTGGCCAGTCCCATTGGGTATCTTCGGAATCTCCAGCAGCTTCTTCTCTCCCATTGTCAAGACTAGAATAGCCAGCCTATCCACCTTCATATTTCCTGTGAGATCAGGCATGATCTTGCTATCCCAGTGGACTGTAAGGGGTGTGTCTGGTTTGAACGCCTCTTTCATGCTGGCAGCGGCTGCTTCTCGGTGTCGTTGAAGTTGACGTTGGATGGTCGACCTGTTCAGAGCAAGCTATTGTGGGGTCTTGTCCAAGGGCTCTGGAAGCCTCGAAGATGATCATCATAGTAGCTCTGTCACTTAAACCATTTCGATCAAGCATAGCGGCCAGTTGGGGTGAAATGACAGGTTTGCGTCCTCGTTTTCGTGGCGGAGAGGCACTACCCGCACTACTTGTGCTGGGACCTGGTTCTTGATACAGATCTTCTTCTGAGTTAGTGCTGCTCTCCAGCTCCGTTTTTCCCAACAAGGCTTCTTTGTCAAGTTGTGATCGATGACGTCTCCTCATCAGTTTTTCTTCCTTCTCCTTCTGCTTCTGCTGTTGTTGGAGCAGCACCTTGTCAACTCCCCCCAGGGAGCCAGGTCGTCCCTTCTTCCGCTGAGATTCAAGGAAAAGCTTGTCTTCTTGATTCTTGATAAGCTCCATGGCATAAGCGTGTGTTACGTCAAAAAGTTCCTCGACTTTGGCTAAGAACGTGGCTTCATTAGCTTGTTGGGTGTGGGTTCGACGTCTTTTGTTCTTCTTCAGCCCCTTCCACTCGAAGAAGAGTTGCTCAAGCTTTTTGATCGAATCCTGGCTATGTTTGGTTGGGATTCTGGCGCGAGACCAGAAATATTCGACTCGCTCGATGGTCCGAGTTGCTGCTGTTCGGATTTCTTCTTTGAGAACAATATGACGATGCAAGAAGTGGCCAAGAACTTGCTTCCCCGAAGGGAGTTTATTTCCTTCGATCCGGTCTGCGGGGCTAACCAGAAAATCATGGGAGCGCGTTGCCATCATGCATAAAACCTGTAAGCAAAGAAAAGGAAACAGGTCATCGAGGTCACAAATAGGGGCAAACTTTGAAGCCCTTGAGCCACCCCTAAATATTATTCAATCTGGCTCATATTTAACTCATCTTAGTTTTTACCAAAATGGAACCATCTAAGAAGGTCAGAGGCACACACACACACACACACACACACCAAACAAAAAAAAAGAAAGAAATGAAGAGGAACAGTTAAAATTTGATGAAACTGAACAATAACGTCCCTAAAATTAGAATCACAAAATGGTATCTTCAAAACCCGACACACCTTTCAAGCAGTTTCAGGTCAACTGTAGTTAGCAAATCTATATGGTAATTTTTACTATACACAAAAAAACAACAAAAAATTAAAATCCTAAATATGATAAAACATTTATATATTAAAATTTCCTTTTTGATTTGCGATGAAAAATGTCTGAAACTCAGTCAAGCTGAGAAATTCTGCAGAAAAGAAAGATATGTCACTGAATATTTTTGTAAGAGCAAAAAGAAATACACAGGAAACTAAATATAAAGACTCTGTATGCAAGAACTGGAATAATAAAGTTAAAAATGAAAAGAAACCGCGCATTCCAAGAGCGTGATTTAAAAAAATTTGACATTCAACATTTAACACGATTCTTGATGTTTATAGTTATATTAATATACAAGTTATCAGTTAAGATATACTAGTTATATATTAGAGGTGCAACATGGGATCCTTGGACTGGTCCAAAATCCAAAGATACTTATTTCACAGCTAAGTCACAAATTATACCAGAAATGCGTTTCGTATTATATTATTGAAACAAATAAATAGTTTGGCTAAAATTCACATTATATACTTGCAAAGGCTAAAAAATAGCGGTCTGGACCAGTCCAAAATCGATATGTGCATATTTCACACAGTTAAGCCACAAAGTAAGCCGGAAACGTGTTATTCCAATGTTATTCGTGTTACATATTAAAGCAAGTAAGTTAGCTAAAAAGCGCGTTATATACTTAGAAAAACTGAAAACTTAGTAGGCCGAATATATATGAAAATGAAATGAAAATGAAAAAGTTTATTGGCAGACCATAGTGACCATAGTGGTTTCCAACGTGGGCGTTTGAAAATCCTAGGGGGGGGGGGCACTCGGAAACTGTAAAATCGTTACCTTCTATTACTAAATAACCTATCACTTACCCTCTTATATTATTATCTTTATGAGGGGACACCAGCAAATATTAATGGACATAATTGGGCGTTGGCCTAAAAAAGGTTGGGAACCACTTATTAATATGTGTCATATGGACTATGGCATAGTCCATATGACATATATTAATAATACAAACTGACAACAGAATACAATAACAATTCAAATACTAAGGATAAAAATATATACAAATTAATGAGAAATAATACAGTAATGTCGAAGTTAAATGGAGCTACAGACAGACGTTTTCATACCATGAATTCGATAGCTTAGAAGACATACGGCAGGACTGATGAATAGCTTGAAAAATCAAGTTGGTTGATTCTTTAATTCTTTGCATTAGACTGTACTGAGCACGTCTTGTTACCTCCGGGAAGATCGGGATATTGTGGGTAGCTAACATTTGCGAAGCTGAGCATCTCGGGGGTAATTTATATAGTTTAAAGGATCTGTTGTACAGCAAATTTAGGATTCTGCCAGAACCTTTTTTATAATTCACCCAGAGTTGCTGTCCGTATATATTACTGCAGAAAGTACGAAAGAGAGTGTCTTTAACTTCACTTTTACAGAACCGGAAGTTCCTTATAGTCATATTCGCTTTAGCACAAAGGCTTCGAGATTGTTTTCTTATATCTGAGTCATCACTCAAGTAGTTGGTGATAGTTTGACCCAAATACTTAAATTCTTGTGTTTCCTCAATTACTTCACCTCTCATTTTAAACCTAATATCAGCTGGCTGATTAGAGCTTTTAGGATGGAATTGCATAATCTTAGTTTTTGTAACATTATAAAGAATATCATGTTTCTGCGAATATAATTCTCAAACTTTTAGCAGCCGATCCAGACCTTTAACGGAGGGACTTCTTAACACCATATCATCGGCATAAACTAAATTATTTAACCTTGTGTTATCTATACAACATCCAACTGTTGCCTCATTAAGTGAAGCAATTAATCCGTCAATATACACATTAAACAGCAGAGGAGAGAGCAAGGAGCCTTGCCTCACCCCGCAAAAGAAACCAAAACATTTGTATAGTACATTACCCCACGTAACAGTAAAAGATTGGTGGGAATACCAAAATTTCAATAAATTTAATATGTACATGGGAACTTTCCTGTTTCTATTTTTTTAAATAAAATATTGTGGATTGGGGTTCCCTCTATCATATGCCTTACTTATATCTAGGAAACAGCTATATGCCTTACTTATATCTAGGAAACAGCTATAAATAGTTAAATTACTGTAAGTGTATTTAAATATAATTTCCTTCAGTACATAGATACACAGGTCAGTTGAGTGGGACCTTTTAAAACCAAACTGATTAGGAGATGTCCATAAGTAATCATTTAATCAGTGTAACAAGAGTTTCTCTAGTAGTTTCAAGAAACAGGAAGCGACAGCAATAGGCCTGTAATTATTGCTGGATAGAATGTCCCCATACTTATTTTTGACCAGGGGCAAGATATATACCCTCATGACCTCTGCAGGGATATAGCTATGAGCAAGCATGGCTGAGAAGAGCAATGATATATGCAGACACATCACGTCATTGGCATATTTTAAGTGCTCATTCGATGGTCATCTACCCCTGACGCAGAACTAATCTTTAACTTTTTAATTAACCTCTTTACTTCAGGAACTAATATCAAAGTATTTCCCTTGTCCCTCCCACAGGCGTTTCGCTGCAGCCTATCTTAAGATTATCCCTACTCACACTATTAAGAATGTTTGAGTAGTGGTTTTTCCACAGCTTTGCAATTTCATCCTCCCCCGACACCCCAATGATTGTTGGAGGGATGGCATTTTTGATACCTGTTTGATTCTTAATGAATTTCCAAAATTTATTATTATCATTATTTAAGTGAGCTTCACAGGGTTTTTGATGCTCGAATAGAATCTTCTTCCTGTTTACATCGCCTTATGGCTGTCGTATACTGACCCCAATTTCTACACGTATTCATGTATACTGGGCTTAATCTGGGTCTACCAAGAAAGCACCACAAATCGTAGGCGTTTTTCGAAATCCATCCAAGAATAATCTTAGTACGATAGTTGTAAGAGGGGTCTTCCTGTTTCTCTTAAAAGGAGACTAAATTATTATAATACCTATCTATGAGTTTACAGTAGGGCATGGTTCTGATTAATGAGTTAATCTTTGTTGCGAATTTAATCATTAATTAATCAAAAAATATTTTTAGACAATGATGGGAAATGATTAATTTTCCTCATAATTTCACCATCATTTTACCTTAAATTTTGTAATGTATCATTTGAATTTGGCACTTTTTTGCGTGTATAAACTGTCTAATCCGCCCATGCCTGATTTCTTGAACTAAAGCAAAGTAAATGTTTGAGCAAAATGTTTTCTTCGGTCTTATTTCACGCAACAGAAACAATAAAGCTCGCTCTTACTCTTTTCAGAAGTATTTAATTTTTAATAATTTTTAATCAGTTAATCATTAATTAATTAGAAAATTTCATCATTCATCACTTTTTCCTAAAAATGATTAATTAACCATGCCCTAGTTCACAGTGAGAATCATTTGAGCAAGGATTACTACAAGGAAGATACAAAATTTCTAAATTATTGAAGAGGTGACTTGCTCTGTCTTTATATTCTATTCTCTGTTGCATATTAACATTAGGCCAATCGACGCGATTTTTCTCACCTATTGATTTTTGTTATGTCGAGTTGCACATACGTTGGTAAAATTAATTAATAGTTCCAACGATCTGTTATCAAAAAGAAGGAAATCATGTAGAATATGAACTTTAACAATTCGATCCTTAAGATTATTACTAGCGAGATAATGATCAATCCACCTGGTGGTACCACTCACATAACTAACGTACGTGAAATTATCACTAGTTACGCCTAATACATCTACATCACTTATATTTACTGTAATTTAGCCAACTCGCACGTGTTACCCAATTCTACAAAAAACTCCGAGTTCACACGCGCATTAAAGTCCCCCATTATTATATAGTGAGAATATTTGGGGTTATCTGATAGTGACTTAATTTTGTACAGCAAATCAATGTATTCATCGAGATTACTGCCGTTGTTGTATAGTAAATAACAGTTTACAATCAATATGCAGTCATTGTTCTCTCGTAATTCAATGCCTAACAACCTTACATTATCGCTTGTTAAAAATTTTATATGTTTTGACAAATTTTTTCTGATTAAGAAAGCGACACCACCAAAGGGCCGATTGTATATTAACTCATTTGATAAGTCTACTGCTGAGGACGCATGATGCATAAAGTCATCATGGATGGTAGAGAGAAATTTTAGCTCTTGCTTAGGTAACCAGTGCTCTTGGAGGAGTATCAAATCTGCACTGTCACAGATTTTATGAACATCTACAACTGAATTCCTTAATGGTCTTACGTTACACGAGACTATTTTCAACAAGTTAGCCGCCATGAATGATAGAAAATGTATTATTATTAGTATTAGTGTTAGTATTTAAATACTACAAATTTCAGGCATTATACAGGGTGTTCGGAAAGTCACTGTGCACTTATATAATATATAAGTGCACAGTGACTTTCCGAACACCCTGTAGTTAGGGCGCCTGTTATTATACACGGTGAACCAAAAGTAGGTGGACAGTAGGTTGAATACGGTTTGTGTTATATTATATTATAACTATGGTGTTCATTATAACTATGGTGTTTGTGTTTTATTATATTAAATATTATAACTAAATTTATTTAAATTTTATTTTGTATTATAGTATACAAAAAAATTAAATATGTATTCTCAAAATAAACGTTATCATTTACTGTCCACCTACATTTGGTTCACCCTATATATATATATATATATATATATATATATATATATATATATATATATATAATATATATATATATGATGCAAACCCACAAGGAAAGTCATTCATTTCACGTGTCTAATTGTGAAATTCATCTCATCTATATATATATATATATATATATATATATATATATATATATATATATATTACGGCCTTTTTGCGAAATTGGCCTTTTTTGCAAAGAAAGGCCGATTTAGGTTAATGGAATGCCCGGTTAGGTCAACTCTCTGCCCTTGACGATTGGTTAGGTTGAGTCGTGATATTTTCGTTGTTTAACGAAAATATCACGAGTTTTGCAAAAAGGCCAATTTCGCAGAAAAGCCGTAACATACTGTATATATATGTATATATACACTCTGCGGCTATTTTAATTTTCCATTTATAAAATACAAAAAGGTGGGTAGAAATATGTTTATACAACAAGATAAGGGGAGCACAAGAGAGGACCAGGAGCAAGCAAAAATGCTGATGGATCTCACAAACGGGTTTATGCAGACACAGGAGATAACAGAAAATATTAGGAAAAATAATTGCCTAGATCTGGTATTCACAAATAACATGAACTCGATTGCCGATATAAAAATAACCCTAACTATTATCTAAGACCACAATATAATCGAGTTATCAACAAATATGGCGATAACTTTAAAAGACACTACAGTGACTACACATACGGAAGGAAGAAGCAAATTTGAGGCTTTTAACCTAAACTCCAAGACCATAAATTGGGAAGAAATCAGATCACACATGGCCCAAATAGAGTGGAGAACAGTTTTAGAGAATAAGACAACTGAGGAAATGCTGACAACCTTGGAAGAAAAGACGTTGGGAATTTTGGAAAAATATGCTCCGAAAGCAGAGCCAAAAGGAAAGAAGAACTGGCTAGAGAGGCAAAAGAGGAGAATATTCCGAAAAAGAAAGAGAGTAGCGACGAAGTTAGCAAATTGCGGAGACAACAATGCCAGGAAAGTAATACAAGAAAAATTGAAGAGTATCGATAAGGAAATACAAACTCTGATAAAGGGCCATTGAGACAGGGAAGAGGAAAAGGCGGTAGAAGCAATAAAGGAAAATCCAAAATACTTCTACACTCCACAGCTATGCGAAAAAGAAAACAAAAACGCGCGCTACTATCGGGCCCTTAAGGAAAAGAAATAATGAACTAACAGACGATCTGAAAGAAATATCTGAAACATTCGGAGCCCAGTATGAATCGGTCTTCAGTATCCCAGAAAGTAACAAAGAGATAGCTGACATAGATGCATTCTTCGAAGAGAAATTGCAAGGAGAATGTATAACAGACTTTGATTTTACCCCAGAAGATGTAGCAAGAGCTATACGACAAATGAAATGACATTCAGCTGCAGGTCTGGACAAATGGAACGCACTATTAATCAAAAACTGTAAAAATGAAATTGCTACACCCTTATACTAGATATGGAGAAAATCCCTAGACACTGGGGAAATACCGAGCATCTTGAAAAGAGCAAACATTGTCCCAATATATAAAGGCGGAGATAGATCTCAAGCAAAGAACTATAGACCAGTGTCATTGACGTCCCAACTCACCAAAATATTTGAAAGAATAGTTAAAGAGAAAATCTATGACTTCTTGGAGACACTGGAAAGATTTAACGAAAATCAGCACGGATTCCGATCGGGAAGATCATGCTTATCACAACTTATAGAGCATTATAACAATATCCTAGATGCACTTGAAGGCAATGAAAACTATGATGTCATATACACGGATTTTGCTAAAGCTTTCGACAAGTGCGATCATGGTATAATAGCACATAAAATGAAAGATATGGGAATAACAGACAAAGTGGGAAAATGGATCTATAACTTCCATTTTCCCACTTTGTCTGTTATTCCCAATCAGAAGTACGCAGCTCAGTACCACAAGGTACAGTGCTGGCTCCACTCCTGTTCATTATCATGCTAACAGACAAAGACAGTGGAGTTAACAGCAACAGTATAGTTACATTATTTGCGAACGATACAAAGATCAGCAGAAAAATCAGCGAAGCAAATGAAGTGGAGGCCTTGCAGAGGGACACAAACAAAATATACAAATGGTCAGAAGACAACAATATGACATTTAACTCCGAGAAATTTCAGCTCTTGAGATATGATAGAAATAAGGAAATTAAAGAGACTGCATATTATGCTCCAGATAGACAGGAAATTCAGAGAAGCACAAAAGCGGTCGACTTGGGGGTAATAATGACCGATGATGCCAAATTCGAGACACAAAATCAGATAGCAATAAACAAAGCAAAAAGAGTCGCGGGACAGATACTAAGAACTTTCAGACAAGACAGTAATGATTCTCCTGCTGAGAACACTGATCATACCAAAACTTGAATACTGCTCAGTTTTGACGTCCGTCCCCATATAAAAAGGAAGAAATTAATAAACTAGAAGAAACGCAGAGACATTTCACAGCCAAGCTTGATGGCTGCAAAGAACTCAACTACTGGGAAAGACTACGTAAACTAAATCTGTACTCCCTGGAAAGAAGAAGAGAGAGGTATACCATAATCTGCATATGAAAAATGATCGAAAAACTGGTACCAAACCTCAAACTAAACCCAATTACCATCCAAACAACGCTGGACAATAGGAAAGACAGAATGTTTAGTGTTCCCAAATTAAAGGCCCAACAAGAGACCTCGTCAACACTGAAGAAAAATAGCTTGGTTGTCAGGGGGCCAAGACTTTTTAACCAGCTGCCTAAGGACCTCAGAATCGTTACAGGGGTTAAAGTTGAAGTCTTCAAGAGAAGACTAGATGCCTGGCTCAGGACGGTACAGATGAGCCGGTTGTATCTGGCTATGTGCGGTGGAGAGCGCAAGAGAGCAACTCGCTCCTCCACCAAGCCAGGCCTAGAGGCGGGGCCACCAGCTTGACCTTCGTGTGAAGAGAGACCGACGCACGAAACTGCAACGAGGTTAACGAGGAGGTATATATTAGGGTGGTTCTTACATGTATAGGAAAAATTAAATATATAAACTTTGTGGGTCTCACCCCCGCATTGTTTTCCTATTAATATAAAACGTGTACCAAAGAAGTTTTATTAAAATCAATTAATATTTAAGGGTACCTCATAAGACTAAATAAAAACTACAAAAAATTTACAATGCTTTTAGTCCTAAAATTAAATATATGTTTAGTTCAATTCAGTTTCTAATTAATCACTTGTGAATGTCTATTTTATCATAGTTTATGCTCTTCTTTAACTGCTGTTATTTGCCCTTATTGTGGAACGCTAATAAAAAAATTCGTATATTTATGTTTCAATAATTAACTAAACTTGAGTCCTTGTGAGGCACCAATAACAATATTTATATTTACTTGAGATTTTGCACATTTTTTTTTTGTCAAATGGAATATATTGAGGGAGTGAGAGGGTAAAATTTGCAATTTCGAAAAATAAGAACCACCCTAATACATACTAACTTATTTTGTTCATATTTTCTGATAGGTTCCGAAATTAAAGCCCAAAAATATTCGCATTATTATGAAATAATTTGTACATTGGCTTAAATCATTATTGTATTTCTATATTGCATTCTACCAGCATGCAGATTTTACCTCAGAAACGACTTTTAAAATTGGCATCATGAAAACGTGTAGATTTTTAGAAAGGTGGAGCGATCTATGCATTTTGTCGTAAATATGCAGATTTAATTTGTTACATGGTGATGTTATTCGTAGCTCGATGGCACACCGTATCACTCGTTTCACCCTTTAAGCGAAATATGCATTTAGTGTATATATTTCAAATGTTTCGTACGAAATATTATGAAATGTTACGTACCCTCACTCTTTTTATCACGGTTGGGTTGTCATAATTCTTAACATCACATACTGATACTATGTTATCGTATATATATAAAAGAACTTTGCGATTTCGAAGTTCCTTTTGTAAACAGCTTTTAGCTTATTAAAGAAAGAAGTCCGTTTTAGACCGTTTGTTTACCATCACCGAACCGGATAACGGTTCTGCTCCGAAATAAGTTTGGCTTTTTGCGCCTTATTTTTTGTCATTACTATTTCCGGCCACGAAGGAAAAGAAGTGGATTCCACGTCACCTTCAGACATACGAGATTCCTTCCTGTTCGTTTTTGCCGTGGCAGTTATAAATTGGACAGTACATGCGGGAAAGCGCCATCCGCAAATCCCGCAAAAGCTCCCTCTAGCGGCGGACCACGAATCGAATTCGCATCGCTCGCGGCCTAGCCTAGGCCTCCGCTGATATGGAATTCAATATGACGCTTCGCTCTCATACAAAGTGCGAGAGGGGAAGTTTGTATTTACATTTATTTAAATTTTCAGGTTTGCTGCACGCATCGAGATGTCGTTGATATAAATTCACGAATGCACCAATTCCTAAAACTCGAAATAATCGATATTTTGTTTGTGGTTCTCGCATCGAATTAAAAGTAGAAATTGACAACTCTCTCTCTCTCTCTCTCTCTCTCTCTCTCTCTCTCTCTCTCTCTCTCTCTCTCTCTCTCTCTCTCTCTCTCTCTCTCTCTCTCTCTCTGTATATATATATATCAGAGACACTCTCACAATACAGCCAATAGGATTGGGTTACAAAAACAATATTTATATTACTTGATGTGGAATTTATCCTTGATACTTTAAATCCTTTTTCCGAAATAAAACTGATTCCTCAGAAACGAAATGCAATTATATGAAATGCTTTGAAATCTTCTGGCGGGAGGTTACGAAGGTCTGAAACGAAACGATAAAAACAAATTGATCATTTCAAAACCTCAATGAAGGAAAATTAAATTTTATCATTAATAACAACAGTGTAGAAGAAGAAGAAGAAGAGAAGATGAGGAAGTTACAGGCTAACAAAGACCCGAAGATTCACGCTAGATTAGCTCAAGAAGAGAGAGAGAGAGAGAGAGAGAGAGAGAGAGAGAGAGTTTACAAGCTAACAAAAACCCTAAGAGCCAATCTAGGCTAGCCCAAAAAGGAAGCAGGAAAGTTAGAAATAGCATTGAAAAAAAGAAGTCTGAAAACGTATACCACGCAGTGATGTAGTCGAGACCACCATATAGCCGAGACCGAAACCTAAGCACCCGAGACCGAGATCAGAAAAAAGGTCTCGAGACCGGTCTCGAGACCCAAACCGAGACCATACGCAATTTTTGCACGTATTCAATATTGTAATGCCTAATTCCTCAGCTCCGTATTTCACATTCATTCAGGAATAAAGATTCTAAAGAGGTTATCGAGTGACATTTGCAAAATTTACCCATAATTATAATTTATTCACAGATTCATAGTTTGTGACATTTTTCAGTAGTTAACTGCCTACTTGAAACGAGATAAGTGTCCGTTGCATTTGAGGAACATCACAGTGATGTAGTCGAGACCACCATGGCCGAGACCGAGACTAGAAAAAAGGTCTCGAGTCTTACATCACTGATACCCTGCTTACGCTTATAGACGCGTAAAGCTTTCACGCAATACTATTAATAATAGTAAAGTATCGAACGGACAAGGCTCTCTCTCCCTCCTTCGCCAGCCACTGGTGACAGAAAATAGTTGTGAAAGAAGATTTATAGGAAAGTAGGAAAAAGTATAATGAAGAGAATAGCTTTAGAGTTCATTCACACCATGCGTACATTTATCTCGTGTACTCAATTACGCATTAGAAGGGAGCGGAAAATAAAGGATAGTATGACTATTAAACTATTTTATCTAATTTACAACATGCATTTTTTTGAGGAATTTATTTATTTATTTATTTATGTTGAAGAAGTCATCATTTCGTCATGTAGATTTGTCATGTAGTAATTTATATTGCGTCTTTCGCATAGGAATTACCTAGATAAAGGTGTCCAGAGGGCACCTCCTGCTGGCTCGACCTACAGTATAAAAAATCGCCATGCATAATGGGAAATAATAATAATGCATAATACGCATAATACGCCCGAAACTTCATTCTTTAACTCGTGAAAGTTTTCATCGATATACAATTTTTGCAAATACTATTCAGGTCTTTAAAATCATCGGCATAAATGTTTCTGGTTTACTGAAGTAAGCATACTGCGCATGTGTATTTTGTAACAAAAACTCACATCCCAATTTACCCACCCTTTAATCCAAACTGATACTACTAAAATAGCTATCCAACTCGTTTTTAAACGTATTAACTGAAGTGCTTGCCACGACCCCTGCGGGTAGGCATTCCGCCTCTCGACTATCTCATAGATCAAGGGGGGGTGGCGAACCTTTCTACAGTTGCGTGCCAAAAAAAATCATGTAAATCAAAGAAAAAAAATTCGCGTGCCCACCAAAGTTTATATATTACACCAAATTATAAACATTAAGTCTATTATTTTATATTCATTTTTTAGATAACAATTTCTATGCTTAGGCGTGCCAGGCAAATTTGATCGCGTGCCCAAATGGGCACGCGTGCCATAGGTTCGCCACCACTGTTATAGATGAAGAAACCCCTCGCAACGTTTGTCCGAGATCTTTTACCCTTTATTTTAAAACCACTGTTTCTCGTAATGTTCCTATCGTCCATGTTGAACAAATTCTCAAAATTCTCAAAACGATATAAAATTTTGACCACCGAAATTAATTCGTTTCCTGAACGCCGAGTTTCAAGCGTATACAAATTCCGTTCTTTGAGTCTGTCTTCGTATGGTTGGAATAAGCTTTGTTGCTGAACCCTTTCTACCATTTCTATGTCCTTCTTCATATAAGGCGACCAAAACTCTCTCCCTCTCATGCTTACACTTCCGCGCGTGTAAAACTTTCAAACAGTATAGCAGTAGTATATAATAGTAATAAAGAACAGGACGGACAAAGTTCTTCTCTCGCCAGCCACTACTGACAGAAAAAGCGATGAAGGAAATTATAGGAAAGTAGGAAAAGTGTAATAGAAAACCTTTCGAGTGCTTTCACACTATGCGTAACTTATCTCGTGTACCCGTGTAATTTACGCGTTACAGGAAGTATAAAATAGAAGACAGCATTAAATACTACAAATATAATCTAATAATTTAGGTCAAACATTTTTTCACAAAATATCTTATTTACTAAATAAAAAGGGCATCAGTCATTGTTGAAAGCCAAAACCTACCATAATACTGGGCTCAAAATTTAAGATAAATTTTATTTCCTCGAACCAGGACTGACTGAGAAAAGAGGCACTGATACATACTATGAACCCTCTAGCCAGTCAACACCCCATGAATGCTGCCATGATTACTTCGACAGTGTGTGTGTGTGTGTGTGTGTGTGTGTGTGTGTGTGTGTGTGTGTGTGTGTGCTGAGGGCTTCACAGAAACAGGATGAATAATTTCCAAACTTTACGAGCTCCCCTACGACAAACGAAAAAAAATTACAGTCAAAAGTGGAAAAACAGTTGAAAATTTGAATATTTTGCAACGTAACAATGATGAAATTATATTAAGTGGAGCTAAATTAAAAATTTCACAATTTTCCTGAAACTTAATAACAATCCTACACTGAATTCCCAAGTATCTACCCTTCCGCTGAACGTGTCTGTTTGGAGGTTTCGATCCCAAAAGTCCTCATTTGATTCTCGCTTCTGTGAATTTCCAGTGCTCTGGAACCAGACCCGGTCAGCCAGACGTCTTACTACATTTAGTAGTAAGAGGAACCATAACATTACTACTTTACTCTGTCCAAACTAACCCTCCTCATTGGTAGTTCTCGTAGAGAGAGAGTTACAAGGAGTTACAAGGAAAAGAAGTACCTCAAAAGGCCTTGCGGCCCATACCGAGGAGGTACCAATGGCAACGGGTGCCAGGGAAGATTTTTTACACCCTCAAATAGTGTGCAAGATTTGGTCTAACCTTTTCTTAAAATGATCCACAGAGGAACTGTTCACAACTTCTGAAGGTAAACTGTTCCACGTGTCACAGATCTTATACGTAAAGTAATTCCCACACACACTAGTCCTAAACCGCTTCAAATCCAATTTCCAACCATTGTTGCGAGTTGGGTTATCATTTAAACTAAACATGCTTCTAAAATCGACATCGTTGAACCCGCGTAAGAACTTAAAAACCTCGATGAGTTGACCGCGCAGCCTCCGAGTTTCCAGTGAAAACAAGTTCAGGGCGCGTAACCGTCGATTGTAGCCCAAATGCCTAACGGAAGGGATTAACTTTGTGGCCCTCGCCTGCACTCGCTCCAGCCTCTCAATATCTTTCCTGAGGGTGGGCGACCAAAACTGCACAGCATATTCCAGGTGCGGCCGAACCAGGGAATTGTACAGAGAGAGCACAATCTCCTTGTTCCGAAACTGAAATTGCCTCGAGTCCTGATATAACCTAACAGCTTCTGGGCTTTCTTTTCAACCTCTACGCACTGTTTGATAAACTTAAGGTCGCTGCTAATTAGCACACCCAAGTCCTTTTCCAAATCAGTCGCCTCGATATTACTCCCTAACATCGAGTAGTCCGACTTGGGATTGGCGTAGCCAATGTGCATCACTTTGCATTTACCCAAGTTAAACGGCATTTGCCATTTTTCGGACCACTCTCCTATCTTACCTAGGTCCGCACGCAGTTGCTCGATCGCCTCCGGCGTCCCAACATTGGCCCCAAGCTTGGTGTCATCAGCGAATTTGGCGATCCTACTGACGATGCCACCGTCGATATCATTTATGTAAATGATAAACAACAGCGGCCCCAAAACGGAACCCTGAGGAACCCCACTAGTGACCGAGGCCCAACCCGAACTAGCACCTTTAATTACAAGAGAGAGAGAGAGAGAGAGAGAGAGAGTGTGTTTTTACTTTCTCTTATTTTTGTGGAGAGAGAGAGAGAGAGAGAGAGAGAGAGAGAGAGAGAGAGAGAGAGAGAGAGAGAGTTTTTACTTTCTCTTATTTTTGTCCTCTCTCTATTGATCTTTTTGATGGGATAAATTCATTATATTGTCTTGGTTTATTTATTTATTATTATTTTTTTTTTAATCTTCAGGTGAATTTGGGAAAATATTTTTCTTTTTCGAGAAGGCAAAGAATATTTGGGAATTAAATTAATCCCGAAGGCGAAATTAAGTAGAAACTTTCAATATAATTGATTTACTCTCACTAATAAAATTATTCCTTTAAAACTAAACAATTTATTTAATTATGAGAATGAGAATAATTTGGACTGATTTTTTTTCATTCAATTTAATTAATATTGGAAAATACTCGTCGATCAGTTATATATAAACATCGTGTGTAATGTGTATAGAGTGTGTTATGATTTATGGCTTTCTTGAAAATATAGATAAGCAGGCAACATAGATAGATGATAGATAGATAGATAGATAGATAGATAGATAGGTACATACATACATACATACATACATACATACATACATTACATAGACAGACAGAAGTATTCAGGTTGGAGGGCGAATACGAATCTGATCCTAGATTCCGAAGAATCTGGAATGATATCAGTTGGGTTCGGAAAGTATTATAATCTCCGGATTTGCGGATTAAGATTGGATTTTAAGCAACCTTTTCCTGGAATTAAGTTTTTCGGATTTGCGCTACAAAAGTTTCTCTGGAATGAAACAGAAAGAGAAAATTTCTCTTAATTAATGGACACAAAACTGAAGCAATTACGCAGTTTTCTAATGCCAATAAATGTACCGATATAACAGCACGATATTTTACGTACGATAATCGTTCATTATCGTATACAAACTCGTTTATACTCGAGAAATGAGGTAGATACGATATAGATTGTCTCTTCGGCCGTAAATCACATTCGAGTATAGAATTGAGCGCATAAATAAAGAGGGCACTGTACCGTGATTTACGCATTATTATTCTCGCGGGCTAGCCTGTAATAGCGTATTATTCATACTTTCCATCTCATTTGAAACTATTCTCGTATTTCCCGTGAGATTATTCTTAATTAAAATAGCGTAATATTCCTCAATGTATTTTCAGCGTCTCGCTTGCTCGTGAAGCAGAAGTCACGTTCAGATAAGCGCGGTACGGACACGCGCAATACGAAAGAACTAAAATTAAATATAATATTTAACGATACTTCTATACGCGAATATTATTTGGATTTATTTAATAAAATACGTACGAAAGAGAGCTTTAATGTTTTTCTTCATGAATTGCCATTATAACAACGCGTAATCCTATTTAAAAAAGAATTTTTAAATCTTTAAAGAAGGGGCTTTATATGAATAATGCACGTTTTTATACAATCCAAGTAAGATTTCGTATTTTATTTTCCTGTTCTCAAGAGAGAAACCCATATATATATATATATATATATATATATATATATATATATATATATATATACCACAGGGAAAAGGAAACGGAAACACGAAGTCCGAGCGCTTTCCTGATATATTCACATCTTCGTGTTTCCTTTTCCTTTTCCCTGTGGTTCTTTGCTTATTAAAAAGATCACGTGTTGCTTTGTGATTTCTTTGCATATATATATATATATATATATATATATATGCTGGAGAGAGAGAGAGAGAGAGAGAGAGAGAGAGAGAGAGAGAGAGAGAGCGTATGCGCATGTATGAAGTCTTAAAAAGGATTATGTGAATTTTAGACAAGAACAATCTCGGCGAACAGGATGAATTATCTGTATGACCTATTATCCAATCCTATACGAGTAAAGTAGAGTATATCTTGTAAGATATTTTTATTGTGCTGCGATAAATAATATACGTTATAATAACACTTTACTTTGCAGTAACTCTCCCTGCGATGACAAAGTTGCGGAGCTTTTAATCGAGGAAGGCAGACCCGAAGAATCGAACAATGGCGACCTAGTTTCGGACGCGGAGACTCCTCCGACGCACAAAGACGTAATCGCGCATAACGGAAGGTTAGTAAACAAACAAATTCAGAGCACCGTACTCGAAAACTATCATTTATTTTTAGCACCTAACTCCTTTAATATCGTTATTAATATTACGTAACGCGTGATTGAAGTTCAAAGACGTACGTATAAAATGCAGTTTAATTCCTAACGACTCTGTATAAGCATTACGATGCTAAAAAAGTGCAACTAGTTCATATACAGTTTAATTACCCAATAAAATTGTATTAAAGCTTGGTACGAACGATCTGAGATTACTTTAGCCTTTAGGCTTTCATAAAATGCTTCCTTTTTTTAAAGGTCTTGAATTAATAAAGAGCTCCCTTCAGTTCTGATTTAGGAGCATTAACGTAAATGGTCCAAACCATGGCGGAATAGCTGAACTTTAGAAGCAATCGTATCTCTTTCCCGTGTTTATATATATATATTGTACGATCTATGGACTTACATTAATTAAAGCATCTCAGAAATGTTTACTCTCTTTTAATTGAGACCATAAATAATCACGCGAGTACTTAAAATTAATCTTCTTTTTTTTCCCCAATATATATGTAGTAAAAGGTTTTATTTCCCTCTTTCCCCTATAAGTTTATACCATTATATATTATACATAATTTCCATGCATTACAATGTATCAAGGTCTGCATAATGTTGATGTATTGCAGCGTTTTGCTAGAATATGCTTTAGTGGGGAGAAAGAAATTAAAATTTTAATTAATTTTGAAATATTCAAAATGTTATATATGTATATACTTTATTTTATATATATATATATATATATATATATATATATATATATATATATATATATATGGGATGAATTTCACAATTAGACACGTGAAATGAATGTATGATGCAAACCCACAAGGAAAAAGAAAAATTATTTCAAGGCCTTTCGTGTATTCGTGATTCCCTGACGAGGTGTACTTCTGAATACACGAAAGGCCTTGGAATAATTTTTTTTCCTTGTGGGTTTGCATCATATATATATATATATATGTGTGTGTGTGTGTGTGTGTGTAAGATATTGAGCAAGGTCTTGTTGATTAGCTTGAAAACTGATATAAGATTAAAAAGTTTTTATCGCAACCTATTTTTACGAGAAGAGTTTATATGTGAAGTTGTAATTGATGAAGTTGTAGTGAGATAACAACTTTTTTAAAACTCCATTATTTTACAAACTTAATAACAGTTCCCAAACTTAAAACGTTATTATACTCCCGCTAAAATTAAAATTGCGCCTCTAAGTTTTTCCATGCATCGTTTTTGAAAATGTTGTTTTTACAATAGCGTTAGAAATTTAATTATATTTATTAAAAAAAAAGAAACCTCTCGTACTTATACTGTAGAGAATATTAAAAACTTTAGTGTCTGTTATAAGCGTTATGAGCCCTGATTAAAAACTCGAACGATACGGTTTCATTGCCCCTTTAATACGGCAAGACCACGTTTCTTTAAGCACCTTTTGACGCGTCTTTAACCCATCCGACTACGATCTAGGGTTCTGTGACGTCATAATATTCAAGATGGCGGCCGCTTATTAAATTGAAAAGAAGAAAAACAAAGGAGAAGTTAGTTTGAAATGCCTTCACAAAAACAAAAATCTGTTTTGCATGTTTGTGATAATGACGTAGTCTCGTGTGAATGAAACTGTGGTGATGGAGTTGGGGGGGGGAGAAGACTGCGGAGGAAACGAACATAGTCTTTTCCTCTTTAAGCTTGAAGCTGCCCACGCATTGCAATAAAAACAGCGTACATACGAAAGTTCCGATAAAGTATATCGGGTTGGCCTAGCTTCGCAATGCATTTTTAAAATCTTTTAACGATATCGCTAAACTATATTAGCGGACGAGCACTACCTTCATTCAATTTGAGGTTTATACGTACATTATTTTTAATATATTAGTTTTGTAAATAATTCTCTTATTTATATTCGTAATAGCTTTAATAATTTAATCCCAAAACTTTAATGAAGTTCTAGTTAATAATATATGCTTTTTTTTTTTAAGAATATGACTTCGTAATTATCTATCAATACTCTCGTGAACAGATAGACAGACAAATAAATAAATAAATAAATAAAAATATAAGTAATAAATAATAAATAATAAAGAGAAAAAATTGTTGACGTTTTGTTTATCGAAACTGCTTATCGTGTTTTGAAATCTTAACAATTGACTTTGTTCTGGCGAACCACGGCGTGAGAAATCTACGCACTTTGGCACTCAGCAACAAACCAAATTACGCCATTGCCAAGCGTGATTGACCTCTGCACCGTGGATACTGGTATCACGTGATACGCCGATGCCGTGTCTAATGATTCTTTAGTGCATTGTTCTCATTTTTAACTTCAGGGTCACCAATCACAATGCCATGTTTACTGCTGACGTCTCGTCCATTGGTGCCAAATGCATGGAGGCACTGCAAGAAAATGGTTTATTGTTTTCTAAGTTTCTTCATTTGAGAGTATTATTAAATTTATATTTTTTAGTTAGCTGTTTGTTGTCGATGTTATTATTATTATTATTATTATTATTATTAGTAAAGTAATTTTCCTTATTTATGAACAATGCAATGCGTTAACTGTACGTGCATTTCTCACAAATCATTTCAACATACGAAGAAAAATTCTTGATGCAGTTATTAAGATTGTGACGAGATGCTTTTATGAATTATATTATTAAAGGTATTTATATTTTTTAAACTGAAATGAACAAATTTGTTTGCAACATTTTCCACAATAATTCTATTTAGGTTTGATACAGAAGCTGTTAATTATATACTCTCCTTTCTTAATTGGGGTACTCGTGATTTGAATATTAAACTACTTGAAACCGACCTTCAGACTCCATTCGAGACACACACACACACACATTTTATATATATATATATATATATATATATATACACGGGTGTCCGAAAAGTTTCTACCCAAAGGAAATTACACAAACTCATAACCTGATGAGAAATACATTTCTTGTGTGTGTGTGTATATTATATATATATATATATATATATATGTGTGTGTGTGTCACGGAAGACTATATTATGGTATTCATCTCACATGTCCCCCAATTAGGCAAAAATGGAATTATTCCCAAAGTTTCCCCTCTTTTTTTTTAATAGTGGAGCGACAATGGAGTCATTTCGTATCCAAAAAGTAGTTAAGTGCGCAGAATTTTGATAGCGTAGCGCCAGTTTTCCCTTCGCGTGCAATCGTAAATACCTTAAGCGGCGAAGCTATTATATAGCGCGTTATTCGTTTCTAACGTTGTAGCCTAACAAGCGTTAGGTTTACGAGCCGTAAAATCATATGTGGAGCGGAACAATATTCCTAATTGGTTTACAGAAAAAAAAAAAAGGATCGCTGACGCAATGTTTAATTCAATTACAACGTTGTGTATATGTTACGGCCTTTTTGCAAAATCGCCGTTTTGCAAAAAGATTGGCCTTTTTGAAAAAGGGCTAAAACCCGGCCTTTTTGCATATTGGCATTAAATGCCAGGCCATTTTGCAAACAGGCCGGCATATTGGCCATTTTGCAAAATGACTGGTAATGCTGTCGGCCATTTTGCGAAACGACGGAACTTCACATTGAACTGGACGGTGAATGGCCGGTTAGGTCAACTGAATGTCGGTTAGGTTAACTGAATGCCCGGTTAGGTCAACTGTCCGCCCTTGACGCTTGGTTAGGTTAAGGCGTGATATTTTCGTTGTTTAACGAAAATATCACGCCTTAACCTAATCAATCGTCAAGGGCGGGCAGTTGACCTAACCGGGCATTCAGTTAACCTAACCGAGCATTCAATAATTTAAATAATTTCAATCGAACTGGACTGAATCTCTTAACTGAAGTTCTGCCTTTTCGCAAAATGGCCGGCTGGATAACCAGCCATTTTGCAGAATGGCCAATATGCCGGCCTGTTTGCAAAGTGGCCGGCATTGTAATGCCCGTTAGCAAAAAGGCCGATTTCGCAAAAAGGCCGTAACATATAGACTGTATATATATATATATATATATATATATATATATGTATATATGTGTGTGTGTGTGTGTGTGTGTGTGTGTGTGTGTTATACTTGGTTGTACAGTTTCGGAAAAAAGAAAAGTTCCCTTATATAAATTAGAGAATTTCTAAAAACCATAAAAAAATTACCTATTGGTAATGATTGGGTTTGGGTTTTGAAATTTTATACTTCTTGGCCAACTTTTTTCAAAAACTGTATATACGTATAAACGGCTTTTGTATACAGAATTTAGTACAACTACCTATTTACACACACACACACACACACACACACACACAGGTATATGTAGATATGTATACAGTATATGCTCGAGAGACTCATCTATGAACGCGAGTTAAACTACAATTTTTTCAGCATTATCAAATATTTGATTCAGGTTCTTGGTATAAATCAACCACTCAAAAAACTTTGAGTTTTGTCCTCTCTTTTTTTACGCTTGTTTGAACTTGTTCCAGGCACGTCTGAGCTTGCATGACGACTTTCATTGCCAGTAATACACGTACTCACGATCCTGCAGCCATGCGAGCGGGTTTGAGACCCACGATGAGAAAACGAGGTAACATCACTGTAATTCCCGAGAGTTTGAGAGTTTCTGCGTATCCTGCCTTCTGCGTAGAAGGAATTCATGTTCAGCTCTACATAACGTGGGACATCTTCAGATGCAACAGACGCGATTCATTCTTCATCCGTGGTTCGGGCCCCTATTCGCCGAAGTCATAGCTTACATTTTAAAACGGAAAGCGGTTCTACAGTGCATCTATTTTGCTGCTTAAAATTTATCCTCTATGAGTCTATACGGATTAAAGATTTTTAAAGGCAGTTACAGTTAAAGTTACTGTATTAAATTTTGATTCGTAATGAAGTGTTTTGCCTTTATGGTAATGGATGACTGTAAGCTGCGTTTGGAACGGTTCTTTCTTGAAGTTTGAAAGGAGAAACTAATGTTCAGTAGAAATTATTTTATTTCGCGCTGGGTTGAATCTCAGCAATTGTCACTCGCAGCAAAGCCGGAATGAGTCACAGGAATGGAGAGACTTCTATTGATTGTACGGGTCTCTTAGCGGCCCTCGTCCTGTTTTCTGCATAAATCTTCTCACTCACGGTCGGCTTTAGCTGTGGTGGGCATTTAACATCCAAATTCAATTCTTGGAGTTACGCTCCTCTTTGTGATTAGTCGCTCCTTCTATTGTGATTATTATATTATGTACACAGGATAAAGAAATGGCAACATAAACACTATATGACACTTGCAATTGATTGGAAAATGCTTCTTCTTCTTTTTCTTGTTGTTGTTATTCTTCTTCTTCTTCTTCTTCTTATTATTATTATTATTATTATTATTCACAGTTGCAAGGCCACGCAACGAAAAAAAGATGGGGAAATTTTATCCCCCAAACAAGGGTGGGGGCGGAAAAGGGGATGCTGTATAATAGCGGGAGTTGGAAAATGAGAGGAATGGAAACTTTAGCATTGATCCACTGGGGTTGCCATACAACGCTAGAAAAATATTTAAAATTGTAAAGAAACTCCTTTGTTAAGTTTGGAAAAAAAAGCTTTTTTTGAGATCGAAATAATAAAATGCATTAGAAGCTATTCATAGTTTAATTATTTTTAGTTTGAAAAGCCATTAGAAAATCATATTTTTTCTTAATATATATATATATATATACACACACACAGTATATATAATTTCCTAATAATTATTTCCTAGAAGGCATTCGAATCACACTTTCAATTAATATATATATATATATTATATATATATATATATATATATATATATATATATATATATATATATTCCCTGAGGGTTTGCATCATTTAGTATTTTCAGTTGTTTAATTGTGAAATTCATCATATATATATATATTAGGGAAGCATAATGAAATACAATTTTTACATAGAATTCGTGCTAAAGAAAGAAAGTATTATTATTATTATTATTATTATTATTATTATTATTTGAAGCTGCTGTTAGATTTTGTTTGTGCATCCTGTTTTATTAACGCTTCCAAGTTACACAGAATCAGTGGACGACTGTAATTTTATGCTTTATGTATAGCCTTTGTTCTTACTATATATTTTTGGTCATAAATAAAGAAGCACAATGGTGCCAGTATGTGCAACAAAGCTCGGAATCAAGAGAAACAAGTTTTGTTGTTTTGCTTTGCATAATGACGATCCTTCTTTGTGCGTGTCTAGGGATTTTTTTTTTTTTTGATAAATGGGACTTTTTTTTTCACTTCCACCGAGAGAAATGAGGGGAAGGTTGCGCACCTCCCCTCTTTTGAGGGCTAAAAAATGAGTTAACGAATTAAGGATAAAATTGGTGTAAGAGGGAATTTGTTGTAGGGGAAGGTAATAATTGTAAACAAATCCTGAGTGGAAATATATGGCATAGAGATCCCTTCGCTGATGAGATGTTTAATTAACTATTTAACCATAATTAATGAAGAACTAGTGTAGTATATCAATATAGCGTATCCCACTGGTGCATATACAGAGGATTGACAAAAGTAAATAGACACATTTTTTTTCCTATAATTTTTTATTTGATAACAAAAGTCAGTAAATAACAAATTTATTAAATCAATATATTTAGAATTTTGTTGCTTTTCCCTTTGTATTATGTAAAGCTGACACACGTTCTAGCATTCCAATGATGAACTTTACCATTTGTTCTTGACGACAATCATCGTGGTGTCTATTTATTTTTGTCAGCCCTCTGGATAGTGTTCGCGATATAGTACTAGTAGTATGTGTTCCCAATGGTATAAAATTGATTCTGAACCTTTGGTTCGCGGAGCTCTTTTAGGTGGTATGCAAAAGGTTTATAAATATGCAACTTGGTGATGAATAACTTTTTATGACAATTTTTCGAAAGTCATATTAGTAGTCCCCTTCCTAAGATTTTGGTTAAGTGGTACCACGTTCCTTACTCACTGGTGGTACTTAGAAAAGCACAGTGGTAAAAATTGGTACGTGAACCCAAAAGGTTGAGAATCGTTGGTATAAAAGGTAATACAACACCCTTTCATTTCCTTATCTCCATTACATCACCGGTACAAAAGTTGACTAAGATGCCCCCGCCAAAGCGGATGTTATTTGTGATGTGTAACATCATCATACAAGGCCATCGCAACTAAATGTGTGTGTGTGTGTGTATATATATATATATATATATATATATATATATATATATATATATATATATATATATATATATATTATATATATATATATATACAGGGCGTCCCAAAAAAATGTATACACACTTTAACAGCTGATAGCTCAATTGATGTTTCTTTCTTTCCAAGTTAAACCCATTAGAATTAATAATGGCAGTCAGACTAAGCTTTGAACAAAGGAAATTCATTCTAAAATGCTACTGGAAGTGTGAAAACGCAGTTGAAGTGCAAAGACAGTTTAGGAGGGAGTTTCAAACAGATCCACCAACGCGACTTACCATCACTCGAATTAGAGATAAGTTTGAAGCGATGGAACTGTTCAGAATGTCCACAAGAAGCGTTCCGGAAGACCACGGACATCGACAAGCCCCACAAAGCAAGAAAGAGTACTGGAAACGTATCACCAAAGTCCAAGAAAATCTGTGCGGCAAGCGAGTCGTGAGGTAGGAATTTCAGAATCGTCTGTCCAACGCATTTTGAAGCGCTGTCAATGGAAAAGTTACATTCCAAGATTAGTCCATGCTATTAATGAAGATGATGATGATCCGGACCGAAGAGTGGAGTATTGCGAGTGGTACTTGGCACGATGTGGATGTGGATTGGACGAAGGGGTTTCGTAGAATACCCTCCGCGTTCACCAGACCTCACACCACTAGACTTTTTTTATGGGGATACTTAAAAGACAAAGTCTACGCTATAAAACCTGCAACAGTCGCTGAATTGAGAGCAGCCATTGAACGAGAATGCACACAAATACCAAACGAAATGTTTCGTGATGTTTGCGATTCCATTGCTTCGCGTTATCAGCAGTGCCTGGACCAGAACGGACGTCAGTTTGAAAACAGCCGTTGACAAAACAATTAAATAATGTCTGTAGATTCTATTACATTTTGAAAATGAAATGTATTTTAAAAACACTGCCTTTATAATTATTTAAAGTGTATACATTTTTTGGGACGCCCTGTACTAATATATATATTATATATATATATATATATATATATATATATATATTATGTAGGAAAGAAGGGCCAAGGGATAACGACCGCAAAAATGCCCTCCATAGAAAATGGAAAGAACTGAAATCAAGGTCTCTGAGGCTGAACGATGCCTTTTTTTATATAATATATAAAATTTGAAAAGATTGTGTAGTGTGTAAGATGTATTTATGTGTAGTGAGAGGAATAGAGGGAGAAGTGTGTGTTTAAGAGCATGCTGGACTGCTCACAGGGTAGATGAGACACGGAAAAAGATCAGCTAAGGAGTACATTGACACGAGAAATGGGAGTTCCAGCACTCCCTGTCTCCTGTCTAATGTCCGCCCCGGGAGTACCTCCCTGGTCGATTAATGTCTACACTCTCCTCCTTCCATATATATATATATATATATATATAATATATAATATATATAATATATATATATATATATATATATAACCTTTGGTAAACCTTTGGTTAGCTTCCCCGAATTGTCATTCTGACGAAGGTCAAGCTTTTCACTCCACCTTAGACATACAGTTTAACGTGGAATCCGAACCACGCCCATCAGCAGCCCAGCGTAGGCCACCAGGGTACCCATTTATCTACCAACCACTTTCTTTATTGTGTGGAAGGATGAACAGCTGGGTTTGCTGCGCGCCGGCTGCAGTCACCGGGTCTCGAGGCGCATATATATATATTAGTGATGTAGCGGATGTCATTTTTTCCACATCCGCGGATGCGGATGAGGATGAGGATGTTTGATTTCAACATCCGCGGATGCGGATGTCTACATTTTCGTTATTTTTTAGGATATATTCGAGATTTGTTGTGTTTAACGTATAAATAAGTTATTATATAGAGAGAGCTGTAGCTATAATGTAGTATAATTGATTAATTGTACAATAATTGCTGTACTTTTCTCTGAACATATAAATAATATCAAGCATCTAACTAATATAGAAATCAATTAGTGAATTCGTTTGCAAATAAATTCGTTATATTTTGTTGAGTTTCAGCCACAATTAGAAACCATAATTGTGTTACCAGGATGCGGGACGTGAACCCAACTCAAATGCACCCCACCGACCTCTTTCCCCAACCTCCTCCTCCTCCACCCTTATAGAAAGAGATCTTTAATTAGCTTGATAACTATTTATATTAAGTTTAAAGTTTTATTAGGCATATTTATAAATGAGTAATTAAAATAAAGTAAACTAAGATGTTCATCGTTTAATGTTCAAACTTAATTATAGGAAGGTTATGCGTAAGGAACATTAATTTTTCTGCCTTTTCTGCTGCCAGTCTGTTTCTCTTTTCATCATATATTAATCCAGCACTAAATAATCTCTCGCTTGGTACGTTGTTGGAGGACAGGCTAAATGTCTCCTCGCAAGTTTACTCAAGTATGGATAGATATTCTGCGTATTTTTCCACCAACTAATAGGATTGTCACATGCAGCCAGGCGTTTTTCTTGGTGATAGCTCTCGATCATTTTTACTACATCTTTTGACATCGCGTAGGTCTCGTCATTGCTGCTTGACTCAAGAAACTGAGAGACAGATTCTGTGATAGATTTGCTTGTTGAAGGTGTTGGTTCTGTCACTGAAACTTTTATTCTTTTGGTGGGTGGCGAAGCGACAGATTCAAGAGATTGAAGCTCTTCAACTGCTTTGCCAAGTGATGATTTAACTCGTTCTAATGTACTAGGTGAAAATAACTTAGCTTTGTAACGTGGATCTAAGTAGGTTGCAAGAGAGTAACTTCATACAAGAACAGCCTCTCGTCTTGTCGCTTGCATCACTTTTGCGCACAATGAACTAGTTCTATTAATATAGTAGAATTTGATAATTTCCGCTTATTAATGACGTTTTATCTCAACGGTCCACATCCGCACGACATCCGCAGTCCAAAGTGCGGATGCGGGTGCGGATGCGAGAAAATGTGCGGATGTTCCGCGAATGCGGATGCGGATGTGACCTACATCACTAATATATATATATATATATAATAAATATTCCTATGATTCCGAACTTTTGAAACACTAATATATATATATATATCGGGTCGGCAAAAAAAAAGGGGAGACCTTTTAAATCCTTCATATCTCGGCAAATACGGTACATAGAACCATGAAATTTTAGTATGTTAATACTAGGTAGTTTTATTGTTTGTATGCCATCTTTTAGCATTTTAACTGAGAAATTGGATTTATGGCGAATATTCCAGAAAAATCTTGCTAATCATAGGTTCAAGTTGATAATTAAAGCGATTTTAATTAACGTAAGCCAAGTGCGGGAGGTTTGGACAAGCTTCTCAAGAAAATCGATAAAACAGGAGATATCAAATGAATACCAGGTAGCGGTATTAAATTTGGCACCAAACAATCCTGATTTAAATCCTGTCGATTACGGCCTTTGAGAAAATTTGTCATAGAGAATTTATCGGGTCAAAGTAAGAAATGTCGCTCATTTACGACAGCTTCTTCTGGAAAAATGGGATGAGCTACCACAAGAACAAATCAATAAAGCCATAGATGAGTTCCGTCCTAGACTGAAAAAGGTTGTAGAAGTTCGTGGTAAACATATCGAGCAGTTTTTTTTAACATCAAGGTACCACCATACGTGAGTACTTTGTAACTTTTTATTTGCACAGACAATACAGTAGTCGTGTAAATGGAGAATTTCCAATGGCGTAAAGAAATGTTCAATAAATCCGTAATTCTCATTAGTTTTCTTTGAAATCCGCTCACCGTATAGGAAATTTACTTGGTTGTGGGGTGTGAAAAAATATTGAAATCTGACCATAACTTTGGATTTTACAACCAAAGTTCGAGGTCTCCCGACTCGATATATATAGGGTGAACCAAATGTAGGTGGACAGTAAATTATAACGTTTATTTTGAGAATACATATTTAATTTTTTTGTATACTATAATACAAAATAAAATTTAAATAAATTTAGTTATAATATTTAATATAATAAAACACAAACACCATAGTTATAATGAACACCATAGTTATAATATAATATAACACAAACCGTATTCAACCTACTGTCCACCTACTTTTGGTTCACCGTGTATAATAAATCAGTGTTTATATCCAACAGTATGTGTTATTTCGTACGTTTTTAACTAAGAGAGATTTAATAGTATTTTCCTAATTGAAAACTACATTAATTCTAATTGTCTTAAGTAAAGTGGGAAGATGCCTAACGTTTACATGTAAGGGACGCTAAGGATATTTTTATGATGAAGCGCCTTGTGAATTACACTATTATACAGTATACAGTGTTCATAAATTATCTTTACAAATTCAAACCGTAATAAAAAAGGAGTGAAGTGAGATACAATGATGCGGTTTGCTGCAGGCGAAAGAACATCTCTAAAGGTTTTATTATCGAGGTCAGTGCGCTTCTACGTATGCACCCTTTGTCACGCGTAACACATCGAGGCGATATTCGATCTCCATCCAGGTTCGATTTAGCATTTCTGTCATGACGGTCGCAGTGGCATCAGTAATCCTGTTCTTCAGGTCCGGAATATCGGCAACCCTCGTCGTGTCAAAAACACTACGCAAGCTGCTCTTTCACACGCAGCAAACTGCGTCATTGTATAATAACTTCATTAATATTTTAAAAGCGTTTGAATTTGTGAAGATAATTTATGGACACCCTGTAGTACCTTCTTTTAGCTTTATTTCAACAATTTTTTAGAAATGAAACAGGAAGACGGTTTACTACCAATGTTCATAATACTGCAAAATTCAAGATCTAAATATTGAGGGCTAACAACTCTTAATGCTCTAAGAAGCAAAGAAGAAAAAATGGGCAATTTTCATTGAATAAAAGTGAACATACACGATTTCATGAAGAGGTTTACGGAAAACTTCAAATTTGAATTGGTTTGAGCATTTCCGAATTCTTAGATTCAAAGAGTGATATGCATTTGTCATTGTCTTTTTCAATAGTAAATCTTATGGATGGAACTATCATAAATTATTGAACTTAACGAGGAATTTATCGACATCCAAATTATCAGGCCAGAGACATAAGATACACCGATATTAAATGATGTTAAAGTTTACAATAGAGGACAAAATTCCTTTTCGAAAAAACTCCATAAGTAAATTAGTTAACGCGTGGGAGAAGGGGATTCCCCATTGCTAATCCAAATGACATAAACTTAACTTATTTCCAAACTGAGATTTACAACCTTGAACGCAAATCTTAATTAATTCATTGAGAATGTTATGTTCAACAAGGAAAGAGTATTCAGAAATCTTATCTCTCAGAAAGTGAAGGGAATCATCAAAAATGATTTAGTGAATAAGGAACATACATCAAAACTAACCAGTTTAAAATTGGGATCATAAGGAAACTTCAGTTTGTTTATAAGATCAATGTTGTGGTGCTACTGTAGTATGCGGTCTACCGTTAAGTTTCTACTGTAGTATGCGGTCTACCGTTAAGTTTCTACTGTAGTATGCGGTCTACAGTACTGTTCAAAATATTTAAAAGGAATTGAAAATGAATTGAAAGGAATTATAATTTAATCGTGATATTTTCGTTAGTTTTAACGAAAATATCACGACTTAACCTAACCAATCGTCAAGGGCGTACAATTAACCTAATAATAAAATAATAAGAAGATAAGAAGCTATAATTAAAAGGTAGACCGCCGAATCGTAGGTAGACCGCATACTACAGTAGCACCAATGTTGTTTACAATATACGATTCACAAATAGCTTTAACTAAAGTAGTTAATAAACTGCCTGACAGTTTAGGTATTTATAGGTTACGGTGTTTACTGAGCAAACAATATGACTCAGAGATTGTTACCTTTGTGTATTTTGACCAGGTTTGGAGCAATTATATTATATACTGTATACTAGAATCAGTTATAATTACAGTTACTCTTCCAAAGCTTCAATTACAGTTACTTTTTATTTTAAAAGGTCAGTTACAATTGCAATTACAATTACTCCAAGCGTTGACTCTCAATTTTTAGAATGGTTTACTAAGGAGACAAAGCCGACTAGAATTTTTCATTTGTAAAATGGGTGCTTCTTCTCAGTTGGCGTATTTTCCTTTAATATTTGTTCAAACACTTTTCTTAAAATTATCAACAAATAGTCTTCATTTCATGAAAGAGTTAGAAAATATTATAGGGGTGTACTGTATGAGTAGACTCATTATTACAGGAAGAGTCAAGAGAGCATAATCTCATCTTAATAAAACAATGCTTATAAAGCCACATAAACAGTCATATAAACAGATATAAAATCCACATTTTGCTTTTGGTTAGGATTAAGCAAAATTGGTGTAACACACGAGTTATTCATAAAAAAGAATCTTACGCATATGCTAGGTATATGGCATCTAAATAAAGACTTCCAATTTCACTAATTACAATCCAAACACGGGAACTGCTCATATATCTCTCGATTACACTTCATCAGCAGAAGTCCCCGGAAGGACGCAGCTCTCAGCTGCGCCCTGTTGAGAGTGAAAAAAATTTCCTGCTATGCTGAATACTCTCTCTGACGGCGTTGAAGTGGCTGTGCAGCCCTACATTTCCCTAGCCAGGTGTTTCAGAGGGCACATCTTCGGAGGAGAGTCCCTCCAATAAGCCAGGGGATCCGCAACAGCAATGTTGAAGGCTGTATGTCTCCCGTCGAAAACATCACAAGCGAGGACCCTCGATTTAAGTTCCCAGTCGCTGTTGATGAAGCGAGTTGTTGCATCCAAGAACGACATCATTTTCCGATTAGTCCACAGATTAAGCGTCAAGTAAACTCGGCTCAGGTCTTCGAATTTCGCTTTTATTGCAGCCTCCATCTTACTAGTGTATTCTGGCAGAAGTGTATTCTTAATTGTTGAACGGGCAGGAATAACAAATCTCAGATGACGAATTGATTTGTCCCTATTCCCTATCTGTCACTATTCCCTCATTGTCATGTAATTGTATTTGAACCAGACTTGAACGGTCAGTTACAATTACTTTTTATTTTAAAAGGTCAATTACAATTGCAATTACACAAAATAATGTAATTAATTACATTCAGTTTTAATTACAATTACAATTACTTCGAGCCTGATTTTGATTAAACCATATAAATAAGCAAATGATAGATTAACAGAAACATCTTTACATAACTCAATATAATTGAAATTAACGTAGTTTTTAATTATAAAAAATATTAAATTTCCCTCACTTGAAAAAAATCATATAATGCGGCTGTGTATGTCTACTCTATAGGAAGAAAACACCGATCTGGTAAGCATAAATCAAACTAGTAAAACTTTAGGTGTGAGAATGAAGCAAAATAAATGTGGTGATAGAACCGCGAATAATTATAGCGCATTGTTTAACAATATGTACTAATTGGAAAAGTTCTAAAATTCTAGTAAAAAATAAAGACATAACTGAAAGAAATATTTTAGAATAGGCATTCATACTCCGAACAAATTTTTTAGGTCACGAGACTATGTTAACGAGGTTAACAGACGCATCCAATTTCAAAACTGAGTTTGCGAGTTATTTAACCTAAAAGAATCGTAAATTGTCATAAACCTGAAGTAGTTAATTTGCGGCTATTCCTGGACGAACACCTCACTTGACGATACAAAATAAATTGACTTATTTAATTTTCTTGAGACACCTCAAATGACCAATTGATCGTCCTACTTTTAAATCAGTTGACTAGTTTCATTTTTGGGTTAAATAATAGATAGACTAAATATTGAAAAGCGAAAGGAATCGTATGACAAAGAGCGCGTTTCATGGTAAAAGGAGATTAACCAGTTTTATATTCGGGTTAACTCGTACGTAAACTACAAACTAGAAAACATAAAAGAATAAACATACCACTTGTCTAAGATAAGGATCGTAATGGTTTTATTGCATAAAACTGGTATACAATATTTAAACCAGCAATAATACTCACCAATGAATAATTTACAACAATAATACTCATCAATGAATAATTTACAACAATAATACTCACCAATGAATAATTTACAACAATAATACTCACCAATGAATAATTTACAACAATAATACTCATCAATGAATAATTTACAACAATAATACTCACCAATGAATAATTTACAACAATAATACTCACCAATGAATAATTTACAACAATAATACTCACCAATGAATAATTTACAACAATAATACTCACCAATGAATAATTTACAACAATAATACTCACCAATGAATAATTTACAACAATAATACTCACCAATGAATAATTTACAACAATAATACTCACCAATGAATAATTTACAACAATAATACTCACCAATGAATAATTTACAACAATAATACTCACCAATGAATAATTTACAACAATAATACTCACCAATGAATAATTTACAACAATAAAACTCATCAATGAATAAGTCATCCTTTTTAGTCAGAATCAGATAATTATTTTAATGTATTAAAAAAAAGTAGTAAAACTTTTAAAAGAAATGTACAAATTATTATATGAAATATAATAATTGCAATTTACCTTGTATTTACCACACTAAATTGGGACCTAGTATGTTTCATGGACTGCTCTCGATTTTCCTACGAAATTGTAAACAAAAGCAGTCGATGACCCTGATTTTGTTTCTGCAATCGGTTTTCTTGAGAAACCTAACCTAATCTAACCTAACCTGACCTAATCGAGTTTCTTACACTATTGTTTTTTGCAAGATATCGCACCAGCTCGGACTTATTCAAAAATATGTTGGAGTGTATTGCGTCGTTTCAGTAAATAAATTTATTCCGTATCCAATAACATTTTTCTTTACCATTTCTCAAGGAAACCGATTGCAGAAACAAAATCAGGGTCATCGACTGCCCTTGTTTGCAATTTCGTAGGAAAATCGAGAGCAGTCCATGAAACATACTAGTCCCCTAAATTGTTATTTGGTTACTATTGTACCATAACTTTTTATAACAGAAAAATAACTAAAAATATTTGTGCACTTTATACAGGGTGTCCCATAAATCCGATCTCATAGGAAAATTTATTTTAAATTAAATTTACAAAGTAATACATTTTAACTAAAACGAATGTTCAAATTGATGTCTTGTTTTGGAATTTTTGTTGTTGTTGAGTTAAATTGGTGAGGAAAAGGCGGAGGCCTTTTCCTCCCGATTGTTAACTCACTTCCAAATTAGCCAGTGCGTGTTATTCTACCTGCAACAAAAAAAAAAGTCTCGAAACAACGCATCTATTTGAACATTTGTTTTAGTTCTCGCGCATTACTCCCGTAAATTTAATTTAAAATAAGTTTTCCTGTGAGACCGAACTTATGAAACACCCTGTATATACGCGTGGTCATATTACTTCTTTGAAACGAATAACGGTGGTCGGATGCATTGCATTTCTTTAACAAGTAAAATGGTCAGATAACATGTCGGTAAATTTTAGCTACTAGTCAATACACTATTACTATATTGACACCAATAGTCAGATTAGACATGAACTATCATTATATGCGAGGGTAGTCAAATATACTATTTTTAATAACTAACCAAATGCAGTAAGCAGAGATTGTTAAAAAGTTGAATGACTTTCTTCATCGGTTTATGATCTTGTTCAGTCTACTAGTTTCATTGGTTTGTGATCTTGTTCAGTCTACTAGTTTCATTGGTTTGTGATCTTGTTCAGTCTACTAGTTTCACTGGTTTGTGATCTTGTTCAGTCTACTAGTTTCATTGGTTTGTGATCTTGTTCAGTCTACAAGTTTCATAATATATCTCCATTTGACGAATGAATTAACTTAGTTTAACGCGAAAGAAATTATGGCTATTTTTAGTATGATTAAAGATAGTCAATCGATCAATGATCTTGTGACAGTTTTGGGTGAACTTTGGGTAAATGACAAAAGAAGCAGAGTAATTTAACTCTTCTTTGAGGAGCGACGAGAAAATTGACTAAAATTTCTTTTTTCTGCGTTGACTTTGTAAATAATTGTAGTAAAATAATAGTTTGGGAACTTATAAAATGAATTATATCTCGCTAAAATATCTTTTTTATTTTAATCTGTACCCGTTAATCGTTTCCTATAATTCTTCTTTATCTTTCCTTATCAGCTCGCAGCAGCACTGCCAAGCCAAGCAAAAAAAAACCCCAAAAAAATAAGGAAAAAGGAAAATGATTCCAAGGCCTTTCGTGTATTCAGAAGTACACCTCGTCAGGGAATGCAGGGAGATGCGTTCCCTGACGAGGTGTACTTCTGAATACACGAAAGGCCTTGGAATCATTTTTCTTTTTCCTTGTGGGTTTGCCTCATTCATTCATTTCACGTGTTTAATTGTGAAATTCATCCCATATATATATATATATATATATATATACAGGGCGTCCCAAAAAATGTATACACACTTTAACAGCTGATAGCTCAATTGATGTTTCTTCTTTCCAAGTTAAACCCATTAGAATTAATAATGGCAGTCAGACTAAGCTTTGAACAAAGGAAATTCATTCTAAAATGCTACTGGAAGTGTGAAAACGCAGTTGAAGTGCAAAGACAGTTTAGGGGGAGTTTCAAACAGATCCACCAACGCGACTTACCATCACTCGAATTAGAGATAAGTTTGAAGCCGATGGAACTGTTCAGAATGTCCACAAGAAGCGTTCCGGAAGACCACGGACATCGACAAGCCCCACAAAGCAAGAAAGAGTACTGGAAACGTATCACCAAAGTCCAAGAAAATCTGTGCGGCAAGCGAGTCGTGAGGTAGGAATTTCAGAATCGTCTGTCCAACGCATTTTGAAGCGCTGTCAATGGAAAAGTTACATTCCAAGATTAGTCCATGCTATTAATGAAGATGATGATGATCCGGACCGAAGAGTGGAGTATTGCGAGTGGTACTTGGCACGATGTGGATGTGGATTGGACGAAGGGGTTTCGTAGAATACCCTCCGCGTTCACCAGACCTCACACCACTAGACTTTTTTATGGGGATACTTAAAAGACAAAGTCTACGCTATAAAACCTGCAACAGTCGCTGAATTGAGAGCAGCCATTGAACGAGAATGCACACAAATACCAAACGAAATGTTTCGTGATGTTTGCGATTCCATTGCTTCGCGTTATCAGCAGTGCCTGGACCAGAACGGACGTCAGTTTGAAAACAGGCGTTGACAAAACAATTAAATAATGTCTGTAGATTCTATTACATTTTGAAAATTAAATGTATTTTAATAAACACTGCCTTTATAAGTATTTAAAGTGTGTATACATTTATTTGGGACGCCCTGTATATGTGTGTGTATATATATGGATCACCTGAAGATCCGTCACCCCAGCCTTTTTTAGCTAGCTTTATAAGGCTAATTAACGAAAATATCACGACCTAACCTAACCAATCGTCAAGGGCGTACAGTTGACCAAACGACTGGTTAGACTAGGTCGTGATATTTTCGTTAGTTAGCCTTATGAAGCTAACTAAAAAGGTTGGGGGTGATGGATCTTCAGGTGATCCATATATATATATATATATATATATATACAGGGTGGGCCGTAAGTTTCCATACATAGGAAAAATTAAACGTTTGTTTTTATGTTTCAGATACCCTAAGAATATGCGTTTGACGTAAGATCTTGTTTACTGATGAAGCAAATTTTTACGTCAATGGAGAGGTTAATCGGCAAAACATACGTTATTGGAGTAATGCTAACCCTAACTGGCTGAGTCCGACGAAGATGCAAGGTGCCGGTAAAGTGATGGTGTGGGCCGGGATATGGGGTGACAGAATTATTGGACCAATTTTTTTGTCAGTGGAAATCTTAATGCCGAAAGGTATCTTAACATGTTGCAAGAAGAGGTTTTCCCATCCCTGCTAAACGAGGAAGGTAACTTCCCAGTTTACTTCCAGCAAGATGGAGCTCCACCTCATTATGGTCTTCACGTGCGTCGGTATTTGGATCAGCAGCAGTTTCCGGATGCTTGGATTGGTCGCGGCGTGGTCCTGTGGAGTGGCCTCCCAGATCCCCAGATCTCACCCCCCTTGATTCTATCTTTGGGGGCACTTGAAGGCCATGGTGTATCAGGAAAAGATACGAGACATAAATCATCTAAAGGAACGTATCACCAACGCCATTACAAGCATAACGTCAACTGTGCTAATGCGTGTTCATCAACAGTGGGGAACACGTATTGAAATGTGTTTTCAAACAATGGCAACCATGTAGAGCATATTATATAAATAAAAATGGTTGTCCATAACAAAATGTTTATTTTTCCTATGTATGGAAACTTACGGCCCACCCTGTATATATATATATATATATATATATATAATAAGGCACTCAGGGGTTATGTTTCATCCGTCTTGAATCAATTACATCGGTCGTGTCGAGTGTGGAATACCAAAATTCTAAGAAAAAACAATAAAAAGATTGAAATAAATTATATTGTTTATTTATGTTTCGGATTGCGAAGATAATGAACGTTTATTGTCCAACATTTCCGACATTGTTCTAATAATTGAAAGCAACAGGCTACATTCAGATGTCATATGTCAACACTGAGTTTGAAGCTCCGTCATGAATATTAGCGATACACTGACGTACGCCTCTCTCTCTCTCTCTCTCTCTCTCTCTCTCTCTCTCTCTCTCTCTCTCTCTCTCTCTATATATATATATATATATATATATATATATATATATACACACCAGAATTTTAATTAATTTAATTCAAGTGAAACATTATTTGTCTCAATTATTAATTATAAATGAGTAAATGAAGTAGTATTTACGTATCAAAGACGTTTTTACTTTACATTAATTAATTTTATGAAATTAATTTTTATTCCCCCAATGATAAATTAAGATCACAAAATAATATTATTTCAAAATCTGAATTAAATTTAAGGACGGTCTCAAAAAAAAACCATTTTCGAATGAAAAATCTTCGTTAAGAATTGAAATCGTGACAAAGGAAAAGTGATGTTGACAATTATTGGTAAAAAAAATAAAATATATATATATATATATATATATATATAGAGAGAGAGAGAGAGAGAGAGAGAGAGAGAGAGAGAGAGAGTCTCCGATAAGTTTCCAGCCATCAATAATATTAATTAGTTAATTAAGTAATTAAATTAAGTAAATTGGATATGTTTTGAACACTTATAATATGGTTCCATTAATGAGTTTCAATGTATTTTCTATTGGGTACAAACTTTTTGCACATCCATTATATATATATATACCTCGTTAACCTCGTTGCGGTTCCGTGCGTCGGTCTCTCTTCACATGAAGGTCAAGCTGGTGGCCCCGCCTCGAGGCCTAGCTTGGTGGAGGAGCGAGTTGCTCTCTTGCGCTCTCCACCGCACATAGCCAGGTACACCCGGCTCATCTGGTACCGTCTTGAGCCAGGCATCTAGTCTTCTCTTGAAGACTTCAACTTTGACCCGTGAAACGTTTCTGAGGTCCTGAGGAAGCTGGTTAAAAAGTCTTGGCCCTCTGACAACCAAGCTATTTTCCTTCAGTGTTGTGGAGGTCCCTTGTCGGGCCTTTAATTTGGGAACACTACACATTCTGTCTTTCCTATTTTCCAGTGTTGTTTGAATGGTAATTGGGTTTATTTTTAAGTTTAGTACCACTTTTTCAATCATTTTCCATATGTAGATTATGGTGTACCTCTCTCTTCTTCTTTCCAGGGAGTACAGATTTAGTTTACGTAGTCTTTCCCAGTAATTCAATTCTTTGCAGCCATCAATCTTGGCTGTGAAATGTCTCTGCGTTTCTTCTAGTTTATTAATTTCTTCCTTTTTATATGGGGACGTCAAAACTGAGCAGTATTCAAGTTTTGATATGATCAGTGTTCTCAGCAGGGGAATCATTACTGTCTTGTCCCTCCTTTTGAACGTTCTTAGTACCTGTCCCGCGACTGTCTTTGCTTTGTTTATTGCTATCTGATTTTGTGTCTCGAATCTGGCATCAGTGGTCATTATTACCCCCAAGTCGACCGCTTTTGTCTTCTCTGAATTACCTGTCTATCTGGAGCATAATATGCAATCTGTTTAATTTCCTCATTTTTACTATTTCTGAAGAGCTGAAATTTCTCGGTGTTAAGTGTCATATTGTTGTCTTCTAACCATCTGTATATTTTGTTTGTGTCCCTCTGCAAGGCTTCCACTTCATTTGCATCGCTGATTTTTCTGCTGATCTTTGTATCGTCCGCAAATGATGTTACTATACTGTTGCTGTTAACTCCACTGTCTGTGTCTGTTAGCATGATAATGAACAGGAGTAGGGCCAGCACTGTACCTTGTGGTACTGAGCTGCGTACTTCTGATGATGATACACCTTGAATTTTGACCACCTGTAGTCGTTCTCTGAGGAAGTCGTAGATCCATTTTCCCACTTTGCCTGTTATTCCTATATGTTTCATTTTATGTGCTATTATACCATGATCGCAGTTGTCGAAAGCTTTAGCAAAATCCGTGTATATGACATCATAGTTTTCATTACCTTCAAGTGCATCTAGGATATTGTTATAATGCTCTATAAGTTGTGATAGGCTTGATCTTCCCGATCGGAATCCGTGCTGATTTTCATTGAATTTTTCCAGTGTCTCCAAGAAGTCAGATTTTCTCTCTGACTATTCTTCCAAATATTTTCGTGAGGTGGGACGTCAGTGACACTGGTTTATAGTTCTTTGCTTGAGATCTATTCCCGCCTTTATATATTGGGACAATGTTTGCTCTTTTCAAGATGCTCGGTATTTCCCGTGTCTAGGGATCTTCTCTATATCCAGTAGGGAGGTCGAAACATATCAAAAATCGAGTTTCTCCAATTCCACAGTATGCACGTAGTTGGAAATGATGATCTCAACATCTTGTAAAAAAAATGAGTATATGCGACCCCCCCTTACCCCTTCCATAGCATCCCCCCATTTTACTCTCTCCACACATATAAACCCCAAATGTGACAATCATGCATTATATTAAGTAGATTAGATTAATTTGGATAGATTATTTAGATAGAGTTTAGATAGACTGAATAGATTACATAGATTAATTTAGATAGATTAGATGAATTATATAAATTATTGTCACGTTTTTTGTTTAGTTTCAGATTGTTATTTTCAGATTGTTTATGATTGAATGAGTTATGATTTAATTCCGAATGAGTTATATTAAATTCAGATTGAATGATTCAACTGCTAGAATTTAACAATTAGTTTCTTGTTATTAATGCTACTAGGCCTAAATAAGTGAAATCATGGCGACAGAAGCAAAACGCACAATTCAACATTTGGTCACCCTGCAGAATTTCCACCTTCAATGACTCTTTCAAAGGCTGACGTATTTAGGCATTATTTATTGATAAGAAAAAGAGAAGAACTGATTTCAAAAGGTTCTAGAACAGCAAAAGAATGTTACAGAATTGTCACTAAAGATGTGGAAGCCATTTGGGAAAAGTTTTCCTTTCCACATATAGGATTTGAAGGAATAGCTTTAAAAGTTGAACGATTGATAGAATCTGCAGTGAAGCTAAATAACGTACCATTAAAACAAAGAAACAACAGTTTTCAGCAGAAGGTGGAGACATTCGATGAAATGTTTGATATTTGCACTTGTACTTGTTACGATAAAAACATCAGTCAAACGGACTGCAGATGTGATATAAGAGTTCCAATGATTGAGTGCGAGTCTTTTGTGGGGCAGAAACAAAGAAAAAACCAACTAGGACCAATCGACAGGTAACGACTTCCGCAAGAAAAAGGACTCACGATAGAGTTAAAGGATTAGAAAGAAGAACCAAGATAAGCCTAGATATGAATGTCGCCTCAACCAGCAAACTGGACCCTTTACATATTATGGAAGATAAGAGCATGGAAATTGATGATGACAGCGACGATATTGACTTTGTTCCGGATTTTGAGCTGAGAGGAAACCATCAGAACAGAATTATTTATGATAACTTAACAATAACAACAGATAGATACCGTGTAAGTTACAGAGCTACTGCGGCTATAGTAAATGCAGCTTTGAAGGGTATGGGAATATTAGACGAAACCAATATGTTGGATAGGAAAAAAGTGGAAAGAGAAAGAATACGTGTGGGTAAAAAGAACATAATCAAAGTGAAATCAGAGAACACACAGATTAAAGGCATCGGATTTGATGGTAGAAAAGATCAAACTAAGACAAAGAAGGGAATGGAGTACGAAGAACATTATGTAATAGTCAAAGAACCTGGTGATGTTTACATGGATCATATAGCTCCAGATAACGGAACTGCTTGTTGTAGTGCAGATGAAATAGTAACTTTTATAGTTGATTCCAATAGCAAAGAATCCCTCAAAGCTTTGCTATGCGATGGCATCCCAGTGAACACTGGCAAGATTGGCGGAGTGCTAAAATTGATTGAATTATATCTGGACAGGCCGGTACAATGGCTGATGCCTTTTGCATGCAAACGAACTGCCCTTCAGGCACGTATTTGAAGCAATTGATGGAAAAACTTCGGGACCAAACACCTTCAAAGGTTCTCTTGGAAATAAACTCCGAAAGGATTTGACCAAACTGTATATAGTTGATTATACCCCTGTAGAGGGGAACATTAAAGAAGTTTCGGCCGATATTATTAAAAGTGCATTAGCATACAATCTGGACGCATCTCACAAGCGTTAGCCACCAGATCCCCAGGTGCCCTCCATCATGCAAGATGGCTAACACGAGCAAACAGGATCCTGCGCTTATATGTCTACACGGAATCCAGACAAAAACATCCAAAACCTAGTAAAAATTATAATGCTGGTTTACACTCCAGGCTGGTTTTGGATAAAGTCTCATCCAAACAAATGAGGGAGCATCTAATTTTTGGTATATCAAGCACTTGCTTAAAGGATTAGATAAAAAGCAGCGGATGATTATGGAGCGTGTCCTCAGAAATAACGCCTATTTTGCCCACCCAGAGAATATCTTACTCTCAATGATAACAGACACAAGAAGAGAGGTCAGAGAGCTGGCTCTTCAGCACATCATTCGAGCAAGAACTAAGAGCACCAATGCGAGAAATTTTGAGCTGCCAAAAACACTGAACTTTGAAGCAGACGATTATCCTAACATGATCGACTGGGACAACGAAACCATCATCCCTCCACCTATTTTACAGAATTTGACAAATGATAATCTTCTTAAAGTTCGAAATGAACCACTTCAGCTTATTCCTTTTCCCTGTCACAGCAGGGAGTAGAACATGCTGTAAATGTGGTAACAGAAGCATTACAAGATAGAATTGGTTACGAAAAGAGACATAAATTTATTTTGAATGTACTGGAGTCGAGAAAAAAGCTACCCGTGTTCCAATGGAAAGGCCAGTGGTGTCAGTAATTTACGATTTTAAATTTCTTAAGGTGAATATTTTGGTTTTAATATGCTTCAATTAAATTTCTTAAGGTGAATATTTTGATTTTAGTATGCTTCAATTGATTCTTTAAGTAATATACGGAGAAAGATTTCTTATTTTATATATATATATATATATATATATTATATATATATATATATAAATAACATACTTTAACTTTACTTATATAATTATTTACTTTAATCTTTGTCATTTATCAGGTTTTTTTATTCAAAGAATTGGTTTCAATTTCATTTCAATTTGAAAAAAGGGGGGGGGCATATGCAACGGATAGGGGGGGGGGGCGCATAGCGGTGTAATTACAGTATGTTGTTTAGGGGCCCAAAGGAAACTCCGAACAGTGTGTAAAATAAGAATACAAAATTTCGACCCCCCCCTAATTATTATCCAGTATAAGGGTGTAGCAATTTCATTTTTATAGTTTTTAATTAATAGTGCGTTCCATTTGTCCGGACCTGCAGCTGAATGTCATTTCATTTGTCGTATAGCTCTTGCTACACCTTCTGGGTAAAATTAAAGTCTGTTGTACATTCTCCTTGCAATTTCTCTTCGAAGAATGCATCTATGTCAGCTATCTCTTTGTTACTTCCCGGGCACTGAAGACCGATTCATACTGGGCTCTGAATGTTTCAGATATTTCTTTCAGATCGTCTGTTAGTTCATTATTTCCTTTCCTTAAAGGCCCGATAGTAGCGCGCGTTTTTGTTTTCCTTTTCGCAAAGCCGTAGAAGTATTTTAGATTTCTCTTTATTGCTTCTACCGCCTTTTCCTCTTCCCTCTCTGCATGGCCCTTTATCAGAGTTTGTATTTCCCTATCGATACTCTTCAGTTTTTCTTGTATTACTTTCCTGGCATTGTTGTCTCCGCAATTTGCTAACTTCGTCGCTACTCTCTTTCTTTTGCGGAATATTCTTCTCTTTTGTCTCTCTAGCCAGTTCCTCTTTTCTTTTGGCTGTGCTTTCGGAGCAATTTTTCCAAAATTCTCAACATCTTTTCTTCCAAGGTTGTTAGCATTTCCTCAGTTGTTTTATTCTTTAAAACTGTTCTCCATTCTATTTGGGCCATTTGTGATCTGATTTCTTCCCAATTTATGGTCTTGGAGTTTAGATTAAAAGCCCCAAATTTGCTTCGTCCTTCCGTATTTGTATTGTCTTTTAAAATTATCGCCATATTTGTTGGTAACTCGATTATATTGTGGTCTGAGATAATAGTTGGGGGTTATTTTTATGTCGGCAATCAAGTTCATGTTATTTGTGAATACCAGATCTGGGCAATTATTTTTCTTGGTATTTTCTGTTATCTCCTGTGTCAGCATAAACTCGTTTGTGAGAGCCATCAACATTTTTGCTTGCTCCTGATCCTCTCTTGTGCCCCCTTTATCTCGCTGTATAAATATATTTCTGCCCACCTTTTTGTATTTTATAAATGGAAAATTAAAATCGCCGCAGACTATTGTATTAAGGGATGGAGAGTTTACGGACTTTATTAGGGTTCTGATATCATCAATGGCATCCGAAAAATTTTCAGTTGGGGAGTTTGGAGGTCTATAGATGACTATCAGTTCCACTTTTAGTTTCGCTATTTTCAGTGCAAGGGTTTCCACCAGTGGTGGGCACAGCTAACCGAAAAGTTAGCTTCGATAACCGCTGAACCGCTAACTCAAAACTTAAATTCGATACCGCTAAACCGATAAACCGATAAAAAATTTAGCGGAAGCTAACGATTACCGCTAACCGCTAACTTTTATTATATGAATTTAGCTTCGGTTTGGTTTTTTGGCTCTAAAACCCATAAAGAGAGCTGAAATTTTAATATGTTGCAGCTTAGACATAGAGCTTTCCAAAAAGGTATAGCATGCCAAGATCAGATGATGATCAAGGTGTACATAAATAATTAAATGAACAAATGAAATTAAACATTAGTTTACATTCAACATACAGTTTATTTACAGTACAAAAAGTATTAAACGAATCAAAAATATTAAGAAATAAAAATACACATAAAAAATAACTTTAATAATCTAATAATGCATTCACTCTGGCTTGGCCTCCTGCTCCTTCTCCATCGCCTCGACGTGATGCTGGTTGCCCTTCATGAACATCAGCCTCTCAAAGTTGGCATCTGACAGGGTGGCTCTCTTGGCGCGCAAGATGTCCTTGCCTATGGAGAACAGGCGCTCAACTGCAGCACTGGATGGGATGGCTGTGTTGTACTTAATGAACAGGTCGATCAACACTTGCTCACCCAAGAAGGCGACGTCAGTCAGGACCTCCTTCGAGCCGCCACGGCCAGGTCTTCACCAAGATCTGTGCCTTGGACTTCAGTGACCTGTGGCTCCTGCTCACCTGGGGCTGAGTGATGCTGCTGAAGAAGTCATCTTCCTCATCCTCATTGCAGGTGGTGCAGCTGGTGCTGGTGTTCAGCGTCTTGATCAAGCTGACAAAGGTGTGGGACGTCACTACATGCAGCGGTAGCATGTTGCAGACGAACAGGTCCACAATCCTTGTGTCCACCACAGACTGACGGACGCCAGTGCCAGCAGCTGATTGGCTAAACGCCTCACCAATGGTGGGCTGGCGTATTTTCTTTGCACGTCTTGTGTTTACACGTAGTCAGCCAATAGTGTGCCAGACTGACTGCTGCAGACACGCTCAGAACAGACTGGAACAAACATGTATGATTTTAGGGTTAGCGGACTTAAAGTTAGCGGAACTAAATTTAGCGGAAGCTAATTGGTCCGCTAACGGTTCTCAAAGTTAGCGGAAACGCTATTCCGCTAACGGAAAAGTTAGCTTCGCTAATTAACAGTTAGCGGATTAGCGGAACCGTGCCCACCACTGGTTTCCACGAAGCTGTTGGATTTACTTATTACCGTCTCTGTCATATGCCTCGCATGTATATAAATAGCACAGCCACCTTTACGTCTCGCTGTTCTATCCGCTCTTAGTAAGTTGAATCCATCGATCTGCAATTCTTTCTTATCGATACAGTGTTCGCAGTTATTGTATTTTCCTTGGCAATATTTAAGATGTGTTTCTGTGAGGCATGCGATGTCCGCCCTTGTTTCGTCCATAAAACCTTTCAGGTACGAAACTTTGTTTAGAGAATTCTTCAGTTTTATTCCTTGAATATTTGCCAGGACAATGTTTATGTTCTTTGTTTTGCATTGCACCTTGTGCATTTTAAGTTCGTTGTCCTTTGGTATCGCGTGTTATGTAGCCTTGTAGTCCTCCAAGATGGATCCGTTCCCACCTACCTGTTCTGGTAGCTTCTTGCTATGTAGCGTTCCGGCTCGAGAGTTCCCAGCTGTGTCAGCTGCATGTGCTGTATGAGACTTAGTAGCCGTATTGTGTCTGAGATGTTGAAAAAATTTTGTGTGCTATTTGTGTTTTGTTTGCTATTTAGGTACATATTTTTTTCCCTCATATTCCTTCTGTTGTCATTTGAAACTTTGAACTTGTCGGGAGATGATGGTAGTAGCATTTTCTCCCGTACTGGCAGGTTCCATATGTTGCGTAGGACTTGCAAATGACCGGATGGTAGCATTTGCATTTTCCACTATTAAATACATTCTTCTCCCTTATATATATATATATATACACACCTCGTTGATGTTCCGTGTGTTGGTCTCTTTTCACACAAAGGTCAAGCTAGTGGCCCCGCCTCTAGGCCTGGCTTGGTGGAGGAGCGAGTTGCTTTCTTGCGCTCTCCACTGCACATAGCCAGGTACACCCGGCTCATCTGGTACCGTCTTGAGGCAGGCATATATATATATATATATATATATATATATATATATATATATACTAAATTAAATTTAAAAAATTAATTAGGATATTGGGAACCATTTATATCTGGAACGCCCCTCAAACCTGTACATCTTCATTCAGTTTTTAAATTTTTATTTTTTTAAAAAGAAAATTTTATTTTCCTTTTAAAAGTAAATAAATAAGAAATAGATTTCGGTCTTAGAAATTATTGAAAAATTATGTAAAAAGGAAAAAAAGGGAGAAGATGATTGAGCCAAATGGAGACTTATGGAACCCATTCGATGATCGGAAAAGAGAGAGAGAGAGAGAGAGAGAACTCATATTTTAGCCCAAAGAGGACTTAAATGGCATCTACGACAGATATTCCGAAATGGCACGAGAAGGAAAAATTATTTCCAGCAGTTTCTGATGGAAATTTCCAACAACCAACCAACCAACGGACAACCGATTTAGATGGAAATTTTCAACAGGTTGAGGTGGTAATTTCCAATAGTGTTGGAATCTCCCGCTGAAGTTGTCGATACTGATTTGAATAAATTGCATCTTTTACGCTGTCGGCAGGAAAAACATTACCAACAGTAATCATAAAAGACGTTTACCAACAGTATCAAAGAAAAATTAAAAGGAAAGAAGTACATTTTCTTTTGAACTGCAACAATTAGCATTGGAATTTCTGTAAAGTTTATCTGTAAAGGTTCTCCACATCCAAACTGTTCCCTCATTATAGCGAAACGAATATCACTAATTATCGCTCTACAAGCTAAACCAAGGGCGAACATGTTTAAACAAGTTATGACACGTTCGAGCTTTTTCAAATGAGTTTACAAAGAGAATATGCAAGGTTGCTTAAATTTATACTAATATATACATCATGGTTTGCATGTTGGGCTTGCTAACGCATGTATACATATCAAGTTTGAATGAAGAGCTAAAATTTGACATACATACATACATACATACACACACACACACACACACACACACACATATATATGCGCCTCGGTAGTGTAATGGTTAGCATCGGTGCTTACGAATTTGCTGGCTCCGGGATCGATTCCCGGTGACGGCAGTCGGCGCGCAGCAAACCTAGCTGTTCATCTTTCCATACAGTAAAAGTTGGTTGGGAGATAAATGGGTACCTGCGTAGTCTAGTGGTTAAGATGCTGGGCTGCTGATCGGCGGGTCGTGAGATCGAGTCCGGCCGAGGACTTTGTAATTTCTGACCACCCGTGGTGAGTCGTGGTTCGGATTCCACTTTAAGCTGTAGGTCTAAGGCGGGGCAACAAGCTTGACCTTCGTCAGGATGAACAATTAGGGCGGAAGCAAAACCAAGGTTAACCAAGGTTATATATGAAGAGGTTCAACAAACCTGACCTTCGTGAAATGAGGAATCATTGTACAGAACATCTGAAAGGTTGAGAGGTATATATATATATATATATATATATATAATAATAAATTGTCACTCACTCACCACAACTGACTCTCTCTCTCTCTCTCTCCTCTCTCTCTCTCTCTCTCTCTCTCTCTCTCTTCAAAAAAAAAAAAAAAAAATTTTATGCAGGAAGGAGGGGCCAAGGGCAAACGCTTGCAAAAGTGCCCCTCCCATAGAAGAAGAGAGCCAAAATCAAGATCCAGGGTTTTCGAGATGCCTAGACACTGCGTTTGAAAGATGGGGGGGGGTCATAGACAGGAGGAAAGATGGAGTGAGGAAGATTGTTCCAGAGTTGACCGGTTGAGTAGATGAAAGACTGAAAATACCGATTAACCCTTGCATTAGATAGTTGGACAGAAAAGGAAGGAGAAAGTGTAGAAAGTCTGGTACTGCGTGCTCTCCTTAAAGGAGGAGGCATGCAGTTAGAGAGTTCAGAAGAGCAATGTCCGTTATGACAGCGAAGTAAAGAGAGAGTGAAGCAACATTGCGGCGAAGAGAGAGAGAGATTGAAGACAATCATTAAGAGGCGGGGAATTGATGAGACGAAAAGCCTTTGATTCCACCCGGTCAAGTACGGCTGTGTGGGTTGAACCACCTCACACATGAGAAGCATACTCCATACAGGGGCGAACAAGACCCCTGTGCAGAGACAGCAACTGAGTCGGGGTGAAGAAACCGCGGAGGCGGTACAGCACACCTAACCTCTTAGAATCTGTTTTAGAAAGAGAGGATATGTGATCTTTCCAGGAAAGATCAAGAGAAAAGGAAACGCCAAGAATGTTAAGAGAAGAGGAAGGATTGATTTGTGTGTTGTTGAAGGTGAGGGGACAGTCGTGTGGAAGATTGTGACGAGTAGACAGATGGAGGAACTGAGTTTTTGAGGCACTGAAAGCAACAAGTTTTTTTTCTGCCCCAATCATATACAGCAGAAAGATCAGAGGTCAGGTGTCCCATAGCCGTCCTACACAAATCATGAAGCGACTGCTGTGAGGGACGCTTTGAGAAGCGGGTGGAGAAGAGAAGAGTGGAATCATCGGCATAGGAGTGAATAGGACAGGAAGTGCAAATTAAATGATCATTAATAAATAAAAGGAAAAGAGTGGGTGACAGGACAACCCTGAGGAACACCACTGTTAATA